>JAODUK010021384.1:0-25444 GCA_027564635.1 Typhlichthys eigenmanni
TAAAACATTAAACTTAATTTATAGAGGCGGGAGCTATCAACCAGGGCAGATATTCTCACTGAGGACTTTACTCACTGGTAGCTGATAGATGTCCATGACATTTTTAAGAAATTATACTACATTTATAGCTCTAAAATTCTACTTACAGCCACTTTAATGTGTGTTTGAGAGCACCGAACAGATGCTAGCGGGCTAAAGGGAAAACTAAGGAAAGATGATACGAGAACGGTGGCTGTCTGTCGCTGAGTCATCGCAGCTTGATCATCAGCTAAAAAAAGGAGAAAGAGAGCGGGCAAGGGAGAGGTCGCTGGATAGCGGTGGGGGCATTAGAGAGACGTTGAAGACGACAAATTGGAAGCAAATGAGAGCGCGAGAGAGAAAGAATGTCAGACAGCAAGTTCCAATGGGTACAGACAGAAGTGTTACGGCTGACATAGGTGGAAGAGACAGGGAATTGGACAAGGGGATGAGTTGGGAGGAGTAGTACAGTAGTCAGAGGGACAGAGATACTCCAAGGCAGGCAAAGTAAGCGAGGGATTTGTGACGACAGAACGAGGCAGAAATACAAAGCAGATGGATCAATCAACGCTACCAAATTACACAGGAGCTTGACGTTTGGGAATTAGGACAGGATGGACTGATGGTGGGCAGCTTGTGTAGAAGTAACGGTGCCAAACAGACGTAAACATCTACGGTGCATGTTGAGTTGCCAGGGTGTTTGCAGGCATTGGGGGGGGCGCTAATCTGTTGCACAGTTGAGGTGTTGAGCACTTTACAGGTGTATCTCAAAAATTTTAATATTGTGGAAAAGTAACTTCAATCATTCAAATGGCAAAGTTAAACAGACACACACACAGGGGATGGAAACAAACACAAATACGTTATTAGGATAAGGACAAATATTGCATTTTCCGAATATTTATTTTGAACAAATAATTATTTGTATTCGGGAAGTAAAGAGAAAACCCAGTTTCAAACAGCTTGGCATGCAGTAGTGAGCGCGGAGGCCGGTGAATGTTTTAGCTCCGCCTGCTTTGCTGACGTGACATGACGAGTAACTACGAGTAGTAGTCACATATAAGTGAATTGAATAGAGCCGCAGAGCGCAGCCGGAATATAATCCAAATGCACAAAAATAGCTATGCCTGTGACACACTTGCAGATATCACACTGGAGAAATACAGTGCAAAGTTGCTGTGCTTTAGTAATGTAGCAGCACAAGTTACAAAATGCAAGCAGAGGATCACACAGTTTGGAACCACATGATGGCAAAACAGACAGCGGCCAGAGACTGAATTAGAAATAACTAGTTTTGGACAGTTCTCATACCTTGGCGGACATCATGGATATTTTATTGAGACACCCACAAGAAAGGTAACTGCTGCGTCATGCTTAACCCACCCACGAAGACGACAGTATTTGTGTGTGTGTGCGCTGCGCGTCTTGTCATTTCTCAGAAAAATTACAAACACAGGCATTGATGTTTCTAAATAAAGTGTGATATTATACCACATTGTTTCGTCTGAGTAAAGAAATGAAGGCAATAGAACACATGCATACTATAAATCGCTTTGTATTGCGTTTTGACAACTATAAAAAGGCTCAGTGGTTTTAATCTAGTGTTGAGCTAAATGTGAACTGATAATTGTAATTACTGTATACAGTATGAGAGCTCAACAGGCTGCATCTGTAGCAGGTTGGGTGTGTGTCTGCGTGCGGACCGCGACACGAAACCGTGGACATTTGCATCGCGGTTTCGTTTCAGAAACGTTACATCCTTAATAAATATGCTGTTAAGTGCCAATCGCATCTCCGTGCACATTTGTTTTGCTCGTCATTTAGTGCTTGTTCTTGTCTGTCTGCTCTTGCAATCACTTCGTTACAATGATTAACAAAAATTATTCATTTTAATAATATTGTGATTCAATAATGTTCCAGCTAACGTGAGCTACGTATGCTAGCTGTAACGTTAGCAAACTCATGCTTATGTTTATTATAACTTGAAGTTTTGAAGGGAAATAAATGCCTTAGTACTGGTGGGTAAAATATTTTAATCTTCATGGCTGTGCAGTAAAACATTTGATGCAAGACTTCAGACGATTATCTAACCTGGCGCCGTGCTATTCCCTGTGAGATCTTCAATAATCAAAATAAAGGGAGACAAAAAGCTAGGCTGCAAACTTTTCAACTGAATCTATAAGAGTAGGCTATTTACAGTGCCCTCTGTAAGTAGTAGTGGGTCAAAGAGGCATTAGGCTACAAATATATAAATGCTATAACATTTAAAGTCATGTCATTATATTTCATGTTTTTAAAATAGGCCTACCTATTGATATGAACTCAGAATGCCGGTGTAGGCACACAAGCACTAGCCTGGTGTAACCAGACCTAAAATTCACTTTGTGAAGGTCTGGAAACTCTCCATTGGGAAGTGTTAACAGTAGTTTCCTGGGTGTAGACCTCTGACCTATGATTACTATTGGACAGCGTTTAACAAATGAGCATTGCTAAAACTGTTTTTGATCATCTCATCTAGCTCTACCACCACCATTTTAAAACATGCTTGATGTCATCTCACTAACGCACCATGATTGGTCACAGCCAGCATGGTGGCTATGGAAACAGGGTTTCCAGACTAGAATCTCATCTTAGAAAATGTATCTGAGAGCAATTGTTGGGAGGAGCCAGGCTACACAAGCACCACCCAGGTGCAACAACCTTTCCCCCCTCCACTACTGAAAAGATTTGACCTAGATGAAACCCTGAAACATATGAATGAGCTGCGTTGCGTCGATTATCGGTTCTCCTAAAACCTTCACTAAGGAGCACCAGTACTACTAGTGGAAAAGGTTAGTCTGGAGCCCTGAAAGGGGAATTCAAGGGCCTCTCCCATTTTCCAGACTCTTGGGACTACATGGAAGATAGTTTGTTTTTGCTCTGTAGTGAGTTGTGTAAAACCAGGCTGCAGTTGCGGGTTGATAAAATCTGGCTGCTCAGGACAGCACAGCTCGCTCTCAGAAAGACAAAACGTGTACGAGCAATGCGCAAGTGTTTACTCACATGTCCAATGTAATATTTAACAAGGTTAGGCTACATTTTCTTGGCAGGCTCCTGGCTTGTTAAAGCCAGCCACCCCCGCTGATTGTCACTTCAGTCTCGGGGAAACATCAAGCATGTTGATTGAATTGAGCGCACCTCAGGTTTGTTGTACATTAAGAGTGTGTGTGTGTGTGGGTGCCACAACTCCATATCCAGCAGGCCGAAGACCTGACAAGACCCCGTCACACCAAATTCAATTTCCTCCCTTGGCCGGGCCTGTCCGGCACCCTCTAACAAGTGTGAATTTGATGCGACCTTGTCAAAGTCAGCTCTGAGCAAGACGCAGTGCGTGTGTGTGCGTGTGTGTGCGCGCCCACCGGTCGAATGTCATGCACATGCGCGTACGCGTGCGCGTGCGTTTAAAAGCTAACATGGATCCGCATAGCAGAAGAAAATCTCCTCGCAGAAGAAAACCAAAGAGACGTTGACGCTCTTAGTCGCCATGCCGATGGCGCCGGCCCTAATGTATTCAATATCACATGAGGGCACTGCATCATCAGCCAGTCAATAACAGATCAATAACACAAACCACTGCCCTTCCACCCCACACGCTACAGTTAGACACATTAAGGTGACTGCCAATGAGTTGCCGTGTGTGTGTGTGTGTGTGTGTGTGTGTCTCATGTTGAGGACACTGCCAAGGGCCTTCGTGTTTAGTTCAACAGAGCTGTGCTGAGTTGGCTATATATTTAAGACCCAGGGGGAAAAAAAAGAAATAGTTAATAGGGGGGAAAAAAAACAATGGCAAAAGAGAGCTACGCATGGAGAATGCATTTTATACATTTAAGAATAAAACACACCTCAGGAATGTTGAGGGGGTACTCCTCTAACTTAGAAATGAGCCAACAACTATATCCCAAATCCTGTCTTTATCCCTTCTGACAGGGAGCAGTGGTGCCCAATTTGAAAACCACGTCACTCACCCACCCCAACTATCTCCCCCTGACTGTTCACTCTGCGCTTAACAATCCAGAGGTCAGCCAGAACCAGTCAAAGGAATAAGCATCTCTTTTCTTTGAAAGGGACTTGGGCAGCTTCTCACAGGGTCTTGAAGGGATAGTAGCGGTTGTGAAGTCGCCAAAATGGAATGTGTTTGACCTGCGGCCCTGCCTTGGCTAAATCTCCGCTATCGCCACTTCTTACAGCTCGTTTCTATGTAGAAAGCTGCAGATATGACAGAAGGCATGTAATCGGTGTGGGAGTTTATGCATGACGAAGTAAATAAATAAATAAATAAAATAACGAAGTGTTGCCTCGTCCCTTATGGTGTTTTTAAGATACTGCATAAGAGGAATAATACTTACAGTACTGGGCATCTACCCCATTATCTATGTACAAATGGGAGACTGGCACACACAACACAAAAGGTAGTGCGGTTGTATGACACTATGTTGAACCCCGGACGCATGCCGAAGGAGGTCTGGTCGACCTCTGTTGGCTGTGTTTGTGGAAACCCCCCGAGCTGCCCAATTCCTCTTAATGACGTCTGGCATTCCTTCTGAGAGACGTGATGCAGGTTTTGCTTTCAATGCAATGGGACCGACGCCAGCAATCTGGCAACCCTCTGAGTCAGCCCCCCCCCCCCAAAACCCCTCTCTGTGCGACCTCACCGTGAGCTGAGTGAGAGCTCGGCGGGGGCGGTGGGGCGGGCTGGGGGAAAAGTTTGGACAGGGCTGTTCTCCTGCTGCCCTGTCATTGGAGGAAAGCCACTATCATTACTTAGGAGTGCAGGAAACACTCTGGAAGACGGAGACGATTAAATGAGCGGGGGGGGGGATTAAGACGAGCCAGGCCCTCAGATCACTCTGCAGCAGATAGCAGGGTGGGTGACGACAATGACACACACACACACACACACACACACACACATCTGATCTGCAACGTGACAGCTCCTCCCTGTTATTGGAATGTCATCCGACTTACAGGCTGGCCTAGGGTACCTGCCTCCATTCATCACCAGTTCTCTCTGCGTGTATGTGTGTGCTGCATTGTCTCCTAGGTCCCATAAGAGTGCGTTCGCACGCACCGAGACACAGTGACTGCTGCTTATCGACCTCTCTCCCTCGTCTCCACATCTATCCATCCTGTCTAATAATATTTGCCAAATCAACAATACGCCCGCCGGGTCCCTTTGTGTTCTTGTCTGGTAATGATAACACGACAGAGAGGGATAATTACATTGAACCTTTCTTAAAACACTGAATAACGCTCCAACACGTTGGCCCAGAACCATCAAATAAAGCTCTCATGTCAAATGTGTTTTTAAAAAATAAATAAAGACCGTCTACAGAAAAGCCTCTTTTCAAGGGTTCTTCTTGCAATTATTTTATATCTCTAGAGAAAGGGCCCTTTATTTCTATGAAACAATTACATTTTCCAGTTAAAACCCACATCTTTGTGACTAACCCTGCTAAGTAAATCCAATGTAAATCAAGAGGCTCATCATCACCGGCACAATAGAGGAGCCAAGTCATTGTACCCATGGATTTTACAGTGTTAATGGGTCTATAGATAGATGCACACAAATGCCGTGCATCATGGCCACAGCCCACAGCAACATTATGCCATACAGTTAAACACCGCTATTAATAAACTGATGCTCACTGGTGATTAAACGCTAGTGGGAGTATTGATTTGTCCTTTAAAACATTCAGGCAGCCAATGAAGAGCTAGTGCATGTCAAGACCAACACACGCATCCAGGCAAAATGAGTCAGATGAGTAAGGATTCCCCGTGAACGAACGGCCGCGCGCGCGCACACACACCTGACCTTTTCACAATCCTTCTGACATTTTACAGGGCTAGTGCAAAGGGGGCAAGGACAGCTCATTTACATAATGATAAGACATGCTCTCAACAGCCATTAACAAAAATCACACCACATCCAACATCTCCAGCTCTGCTGCCACAAGGCTGATGATATACTAAGGAGTTAGGTTTTGATTATTTTATTAGGGGAGAGAGCGACTGCTCGCTATTCTGTAATACATCAATTACGCTCCTTTTTAATAGACACAGCTGAAGACTGTTGCCGTACCAGTCTGCGGAGATGAATGGCTCCAGGTCAGGCTTTATTACTTTGCTGCATGTGGAGGGCAATAGTCACCATTACCACACAGTGGAGCTTCTGGATTTGTGCCTCGTCGTTGCCGAAAACGACAGTCAATGACAAACATTTAGCGGTATGCCACAGCATTGCTATACACCGCCCTGGGAAGCCTCCCCAGCTCAATGCTGGTTGTAGGAGGAGGGGTAGAGAGCACTCAGCACTCCAGAGGGCCCTGGCTCTCTTGATTTAAACCACTGGTGTGGATTCAAATGTGGTACGTTTCACATTCAATTGTCATTTCCTTTAACTGCAACACTTGCGTTATCTATGCTGTATGTAATGCACAGTGCGGGGAAAATGCCACAGTGCGGGAGAGAATGCCCCGATGACCCCATCTGGGGGAGAGGTTCTAGCAGAACCCCTGTTCAGTCCTGACAGGACACATGCCACAGTGTGATTTCATTTCCCCACCGTCTGTTCTATTCCCTGCCAGACAGTCATAAACATCATGGCCCTGATCCTTAGGGGGGGGGGGGGCGTCTGAACCAATGACAAACTCCACTCAGACAAACACGCCAGACATGAATGGCGGTGGACAAGAAAAAGAGAACAACCCCACCTACCTACCCTGTTCCCATGTACTGGGGGGTGGGGGGTTGGCGGGAAGATAAGTTTCAAGGACTGTGGGCTGGAGGGAGGGCAGCCTGTTGTGCCTGCCATCACGTGTGACCCAGTCACCGCCCGCTCATGCAGCCTGTGAGCACTGGCCGTGAGAACACACACACCGCAGAGTCCCCCCCCCCTACAGGGTGGGCCGGGCTCCCAAGGCCACCTGTTCACTTGTGACTGGAAGGAAGGGGGGGGGGCGTGCGTCGATAGCATCTTAAGCAGGCTCGTTCCGCACGCCGCCGCGGCAAGGTTACCATGACGAAGCCGCCCGCCACACAGAATATCAACAGAGGTGCTCTCCTCCCGGCTCTGACCCTGACAGTCAGTCTGCCAGCCAAACCCCACCACCACCACCTACTGAGACCCCCCCCCCCATCAATGCAGCTTAGTCAGCCACAAAGACAGCATGGCCTCAGTCGCATGGCCCTGCCCATTATACACCCAGACCCGCTTTCATTAAAGACAACATCTCCATGGCAACGGGTCAAGCCATTCTGACCCACATATTGGACCCTCCCAAGCCTTCCTAATAGGGAGGGGTATTACAGTGGCATTTCAAGCCTAGCCTCCCACAGAGATGCCTCCATTTTCTATAGAAGCGCAGCCTGCGTTAATTAAAAACCCATCAAAAGTTCTCTCTCTTTTTCTCTCCTTCATTTGGCAGTAGCTATAGCCAGACCATTTTAGAGTGAACCCTCATCTGAGAATTGAATTACTTATTCACTCGCCTGTGACTGACTGAAGACGACAGAGGTTATTTAATACAAGTTTAGCACTGTCGGTGCGGAGTCCCCAAACAGCTGCAACAATGGTGATTTCACTTGGAACAGATTTGCTTCGATAAAATGCCCCTGAACGAACCAAAAGTATAAGCAGTGTTTTCACTCATCCTGGTTAAACTAAAATTTCTTACCCTTTCATACATATGCAAAATCCTTTTGTTTTGTTTTAGCCAACTTTGCCCTCCCATAAGTGCACTGTAAAATGGATTTGGGCATTAAGAGGTCCACCACATGAATTACTCAGTAAGGACGGATGCATCTAGGGATTGGCTGTTTTCAACAAGTCAACACTGGTACGGTGGTGAAAAAAATAACTACACCATCACTCTGAAAGAATGACAGAAAGCAAATCAGAATGCTGAACTCACACTACACACAGATTTAAATAGTTCAACATGTTTCAGAATTGAACTCATTTCAATGCATGATAACCTGTACACCTGTAGCCTACACCTGTAGCCTACACCTGAGTACCTACAAGATGGATGAAACATCTGAATAATTCAAAACATATGGGGTTGCTATGTAGCCAGACATAACTTAGGAAAACAAACCTATTCAGTATTATAATGCTGATTCAGTGTTCTAAAATGACTAAGCTTACTTAAACTAAATTCATGTTTAGGCTAAAGTCTATTTCTAAACAATCAAACCATTATAGTAGATTATAATTGTTTGTTTTTCTGTACACATAATTTTAAGAATCAAGTTTTTGGAATAAAGAAGTTAACTACTAACTAACTAGACAAAGAAAGAGCATAGCCTACTTAGACCTGTGAGATATGACGGTCTGACATGACATTTGATTTACTGTAAAAGGCTACCGGTACCTGGGAAAAGGGCCACACCTTAGGCTACTGAAACTCATCATGGCGTTGGTCGAAACCATGGATCAAAGAATGAAGTAAACAGCCTAACTGAAAATGTGTATGAACGTTAACTAGCAAGCCATTTGTATTATAATGCTATAGTGTTATTTTCAAATAGTCATGTGTGTATATCGCACAATTGGCTAGACCATGAACCTTGCATTTCACACACTGAAGTCAAGTAGCCTACATTTCACCACGACAGGTTAACATTTGACAACAAGTTGAGAGAGGAGAGTTTTTCGTTGATCACGAGTTGAAGGCATAGGCGTAATTTATTAATTTAACAACAACAAAACATAAAAATATAAATCTTACCGTCGATAAATCCCAGCAAGAGCACAAACAGTGGGACAATTTTTATGAAGTCGTTATCATCTCGTCTCGCCATAGTGATCTATCGTCCTTCGTAGCCTACTAAAACGGGCTCTCGCTCCGACAAAACCACCCCAAAGAAAAACAAGACCGCAGATTCTATTTCTTATCTTTGAGCGGACAAACTTGTTAGCTTGGAGAAACCAGAGGTCCTGGGTGAGACACTCGCTCCAGGCGTCCTTATTTACTGTGCGTTTAAGACGCCGGTATCTTCTCAAATGAAGAAAATCCTTCGTATTGCGAACAGGTTGAAATGTGATTCCGCGCTTTGTCTGACCCGTGAAGTGTGTGTGTGTGTTGTGTTCCGTACGCGATCCACCAAGTAGTTTCAAGAAGACAGCACCCTGTTCAACCGGGAGAGTGAGTGTGCGTCATCTACGTCACGCTCGAAGTAATTAGGGGAATTTAGGGAATAACTTGTCAGCAAAAAAATGGATTAAACACATTTTCAAGTGATTGCATGATGCTACTGTAGGCATCATAACATGTCTATTTTAGAAGCGATATTGTCATGTTTTGTAGATAATTTCTAACTAACTTTCTCGCCTATGTTTGATTGTTATCATATGCAGTATTAACTGTCTCGAACATGTTATAGCGAGCAGTGGTCTACTTCCTAATTGCTGTTTATCGACACTATCTGTTCAAAAATAAAAATGCAAGTAGCCTAGTCCTATTTGGGAGGCGACGATGCTGTCTGGTATGTCACATCTAATAGTCGAAACTATACTATGTTTTCTTCCTCATTCCTTTAACAAACATGATCCAACTAAAAGACCCACTGACAACACGAGATGGAAATATATACATTTTTAGTGGACTGATTATGAAGTGCCGTCATTGTATATAGATGATCTTGCGCCCCCTGCTGAAAGGTTTTTTATCGCGCAGTTGATAACGTCGTTAATAAACTTCACAAGACGCCACGATCGATAAACAGACGTTATTATACGTCACTGTGCTATACAATCTAGCAGTCTATCAGGCAGCAAGATCAAAGCAGCCACATTAATGACTCCATATGCAAAGTCTTGTCGGCTCCCCAGTGACGATACATAGCCTATTTGTTTCAAAACTTTTCTCCCAAGCCTACCATATTTTCCACTAAGGCTATGTCAGGAATAGCAAATAGCCTACATGATCTGCCTTAGATCTAATCCCTTTACCCAAGAGTTTTCAGCAACTGCATCTTCATCGTCTTTTCTATTTCAGGCGCTGCCTGTTAATTGTGTTCTACTTCCAAAATGTTCTACAATAGAACCATTCACTCTGAGTGTAGGCTAACGGTAAGTGTCTTTATCAACCACATACCACAATCCTCTTATTAAAACACAAGGTAAATGTAAGATACAGTAGCCTGTGAATGTTGTCAGCATTTAATAAAACTATGAGTTAGGTGCAGAGACCGTGATTCATTATTTGACAATAGCCTACATGAGTAATTGTGTTGCAGCAAGATCTTCAGTTTTCTGCATGTGTCACATCAATGTATTTCTGAGTTTATCATTAGGCCACAGTACGCTAAACGAATGTAATGATAAAGTCTTGTTTCCCACGGGGTCAATCGTGCAGAATATATCACTTGCAGTTGTGTGCATTAACAGCACTGTAAGAGAAACCCTATCGCATCTGTCTGCGTTTATTCTTATCCCTGCCATTTCATTCACATTTCCCACCTCCTGGCTTTTTCTTTCGCTTGTCTTCCCCTCGTCTGCCACCTTCAACACCTCTTCGCTCCCTTTGATCTCGCCATCATTTCGCCTTCACCATTTCGGTGTCAGTTCATGTAGGCCTATCTGTCTACTCGTCCTTCACTGCTGAATGGCTGATATTCTGTTTCTCCTCGAGGTCCGGTCTTCCCAGGGGTGTGTGGCAGCGATAACGAAGCACATAGTTAGATGATATGAGCAGGCAGCTCATTGCTGTGCGCGTTCATTAGCGGAGCCTGGGCTTATGCTGATTATTTACCCATAGCGGTGGGAAGGAGGCCGCGCTCTCAGATCAGCACCACTCTGTGTCGCCAAGCCACAGGCGTCTTTGAAGTAACAATTTTGCCCCCTTTTTCTCACATGCACACTTCTCTGAGTTCCCCTCATTCTATATCTCAACATCTCCCCCTCTACATTCGTCCCCCTTCCTCTATCATTAGCCTCCCACAACATAGCAAATCTCTTTTTCTCCTGATTTTCCTCCCTCCAAGTTCTCTCTCTCTCTCTCTCTCTCTCTCTCTCTCTCTCTCTCTCTCTCTCTCTCTCTCTCTCTCCTGCCCCCATTCACCCAATGGTAATTATGGAGAGATCTGTAATAGTGCTCAGAGGAGATGATAATACCTTTAGCTTAATTAAAGACATTTATGGGATGTAAAGACGTGTAGCCTAGGGGTTGTCGCGCTCCCACACCAGCCCAAACTCTTTATTTCCTGCGTTTTCAACTCCTCCGCTCCGGGCTCTCTGCTGTTCTTATCGTGTTCTGTTCACATGCACGCAGTGACTGTATGAATAGCGGCAGTAGGCCTGCAGACTGCAGTTCTTGTCATACTGGGTGCAAACGGTCAACGGTCCCAGAAGTGTTCGCACAGTCGCAATGTAGAGCAGTTTGTGCTCCAGTCGCCTCAACTAAGCTTACATTAAATGTAAGCTTGTAGCTTTGTCATTTCATAGTTTATCAGTCTCGCACACATACGAACACTAACCGACAACATTGACAGACACATCCTGTTTGATAGTTCCAATCTTGGCTGTGTCACATCCTGTTCAACACAGTGGCAGGGACACTGGTCCTGAACATGTCAATTATTGAAACAAGAAGAGCTATTCCCAGTAAACCTTTCCAGCTTATTAATACAGAGAAGGCAAGTGGCTGGGTTGTGTATGGGATTTACTGCTCTGGCCGACACAAACTGTCATCTTACCTGAAAACTAACATAATGGAGCTGCTGAGCTTTGTTTCCTTTATGCTTGTTTATTTATGGCTGACACTTTTCACTTTTTCTGGCACGTTTGTTACAGGTACAGTATGGCAAATGTAGTGCTTTAGAAGTCACTATAGCCTCTTGATGCGACTGTACAGCATTACTTACACTTGAATTGATTAACAGATATTGGTTCTGTTTCCAGCTCTATGTAGTAGACCAAAGTCTATAGACCAAAGTCTAAATCATGATTTAGTATGTTCTGTGGTTTCCTATGATATGATTCGGAGATGTAACACTCCAGTTCCATTCCTTTCTCGAAACACAAAAGTCAGATGATGCTAATGGTCAAAATTAAGAGTTCAAATATAAGGTTCAGCTGATTCAAATGATAAGACAATTAATAAAAGAAGAACAAAACTGTAGGAGCATAATTCAGTTTTGCTAAATACTATAGCTGTCTTTACAGGTCAAAGGGTTATAGCTATTATTTTAATTGTTCAAATTATTTTTTAGATAAGGCTCACAGGCTGTTACAATAACAGACTATACCTGAACATAATTTAATGAAGGTACATTTGTGTGTTGTTTCTCTCTGCCTCAGATATCAACTGGAATGATGTTGTGGTCACCCGATTGGGCAGACCTGTTACCTTGGACTGTGTTACTACCAGAGCAAAGCCAGGCACTGTGGAAATCAACTGGTTGATGAAGTCTATATACAATGACAAATGGAAGCTGGTTCTCTCAGCCAATAATAAGAAGGAATTCTCAGGTGAAGCCTCTAAAGCATCCATGCGTCTGATTGACAGTAATTTTCACGACACCGGAGTATTCTCTCTGGCTTTTGTTCCCAAAATGGAGGACGGAGGTCTCTACAGCTGCCTGATAAAGCAGCAGGAAAGGACTCTGCATGAGATGACCGTATTGCTAGCTGTTGTTAAAGGTAGATTAACCCGTTTTGTTTGTCTGTGTGTCTTTGGTATTGGACATTATAATAGTCTAGTAGTTAGGGTAATTGTCTCACACTTTGAGAGCTTGTGGATTCAATCCCAGAAGTCCTGCATTCTGGAGCAGATGCTTGCTCCTTAATACAGTACTTGCAATTATACTCACTGTAAGAATCTGAATTACTCATTGTACTTTACTCATCCCTTTCATTTCTTCACAAATCTTTAATTACTGAGCCATTAAAATGGTTAATATAATTATTTTCTTATACTGTATATTGTAAGGGTTTGGTGTTTTAATACATTTCGTTCCATTACATGCCATGTTTTACTAGGCCTACATCTCTCTTTAATGCTATACTGCATTTTGATTCCAGTCACTATTGAGCCTCCAATACCAGCTCCACAAGACAGCATTCTTCGGCTCGTAGCTGACGTCAGCCCTCGTTTTGCATTCACCAGGATTACCTGGGCGGCACCTGGTGGTGATCCAATGAGGGCAGAGCATATGAACAATGTAGGAACCGTGGCCAAGCTGCCACAGGTCCGGACCAGTGACAATGGGGCTTATGTGTGTGTGGTTCACCCAAGAGGCAACAGCAGCACTGTCCTGTTTGCCTTCAATGTGGATGTGACCATGAATGGTGAGTTAGAGGTTAAAAGGACAATATTTTGGGGAGGGGCTAACTAAAGTGGAACTACATTGTTTGGAGGAAGAGTGTTGTTATTTGAACTTGATTTAAACAAAAACACCTCGCCATTAGAAGCTCCGCCTCCTAAACTTGACGTGCTTTGCTCGGATTTGTGTGTTGCGATTTACACCACTTTGTTTGTGTTTCTATTTACAGAGAGGCTGTGTAGAAACACCAGATACTTTTTGTCAGCATGCACACTGTGGGCAGATCTTTGACAAAAAGTCTATTATCTTACAATCGCTGATTACACCTTTTAATTTAAATGCTTTGGGGGGGGGGGATAAGATAGTGTTTAGCATAGTTGACTCCCACATGAAAGGTTTGGAGTTAATCTACTACTTGTAAGCATCCTCTAATAAGATGGTAACTGCACTCACTATAAATTGCTTCTGATGAGAATATCTGCAAATTTACTTTGCAGATGAGGTGTTTTGCTTCTTCCTCATGGCTTGTGAGCTTCTGTTTTTGTTTTAATTTAACAGCATTCAAATCATAATTTCTATAGGACACACACAAATGTTAAATGTAAACTATCAGAAGCAGAGGCAACTGAAAAGGTGTGAAAATATTTAGAGAATGGGAATACTAAAGGAGGATTATTCATGTGCCTTTTGCCAGAAGGCAGAATATTTGTACAGAATTGTCTGCTGTACTCAGAGGGGAACATTTCTGTAAATCTCTGCATGTTATGGTGTGGTTTTAGCTTTAAATATCAATTCAACATCTCCCAGGCTGTTTTCACAGTGTTCTATCTCACACTCAGAGCACAAAAGGTGACTTGTTAAAGCAGGCTACAAACATGTCAGCAATAAGTGGCTGCTTTCCTATTTTTGAGTTTTCTTTGTTTGAAACCAGCCCTGTAATGGTGTAACACTTTACATCTTCATTTCTTTTAATTTTTTGAAATGCCATAACATTTTTAATCATAGTTTTTTCATATATTAAATGTGGGCCTGCCATTCTAATAGCTGAGCTCTGCCTTATGACTATCTTGATACATAATAAAGGGATAAGCCAATATTTCGTGTCTGCAGAAATAATCTAATATAAAACAGATCTGTGACCTCAGAAAGGCATATGGTGTTGGAATAGATGTTAAGAATGAGAGAAGGTGTTTGGAGTTGAGAAGATAGAGTTTGAAGTGGGCACCAGTGCCACAAACTGCAATCATTGCATTACTTATTTAAGCAGCCAGTATTGGGAGGTCCTCAAAGTATTTGCTTTCAGACCATTTTCATGACTTAGAAGTCTGCACCAAAATTCAGCTGCTCCCCTCGAGGCGGTTGTTTTATTATTCATTATTAGCTTTTTAACTTTTTGTTTTGTTTTTGTTTGTAATATTATTTTTTATCGTTTCTCCCGTCAGCTGCCAAGGTGGCCTCGTTCATGCACATAACAGAAGGTGAGAGAGTCCCAACGCAGGCAATGTGAAAGCTCTGTGTTAGCCGTGTAAAAAATGATTACTGTAAAACCTCTCTTTGCTAACCTTTGATAATGCTCTGCTTCTTAATGCTTCGTTGTATCTCTCTCGTCCCCAGGCCCTCAGAAGTCCACGGCTACCCTGGCCCATAATACCATCCCCCTGACCTGTCCGTCAGTTCAGGGCGACTATGTCCTACTCTACTGGGAACCTCCAGACACCCAGAAAGGCATGAAACTGGTGTACCGGTACGACCGCTGGAGGGATTCTAGTACGGTTATTAAAAAAGACCATGAGCTCCGCTTAGCAGGCCCACCGTACAACCCTCAGGCCGGGAACTTCTCCTTCCTGCTCACCCCTGGTATCAGAGATGGCGGCCTGTACGTATGTGAGGTTTTCCGCAACGACGTTGTCTTCAACCAATCCACCCTGCTCAGTGTGCTGAAAGGTAGAAATCATAACTTTATTATATCTTTGTGATACATAAACATGTACATATCCCTATTTTTGCTGTACTATCCAATACAGTCACAGTCACAGTCACTTACAATATAACTAGAAATGGAAAAAAGAAAGGGGTTTCTTGTTGTTGCATGCAGTGGTTTTACTGGGGCTCGGGAAAAGCAGTCCGATTAAACAGTGATTATTGTCACAGCTGTGCACAGCATTTGTACATTGTGCGGCTGAAACAGTCTAATATTGACGTGCAAAGTCTGGACGGTAAAATGACAAGTGCATGTTTAGCAGGTTGCATGTTCAGTAGGAGGTTGAAGCCTCCATATCAGCGAATATATAGCCATGCCCTGCCGGTGTGTCTATAAGAAAGACTCATACATACAGTACATACAGTTTAACCACATGATTATTACACACATAAACAACACGAAGTGATCATATGTGTGAAAGTAAACCAAGGCAAACACAACAAATGTCTGCGGATGTTCTAATAGGTCTTAATAGAGGTATGGGTCAACTCATACATGTACAACGCATGCTTCACTTACATAGTAAGTACACTTACACTTACAGTGTACATAGTACATGTACACTGTGGTCTGGCTCCATGGCCTTGAACGGCTTTAATCGCAGCCATCAATCACAGCTTCCCAGACATGAGCAACAGATCTATCGCCGTCGTCAACCGGCTTCACACGTCGGCAAGCACACCGACACCTAGGCATACTGTACAAATATATCATATTCGCACATACACACATTATGCGGCACATATATTTTTACCCCACCTCATTATAAGTATCATTATGTATGATTATACCCGCTGCTCCCCAAGCAAGATGGTACCAAGGTGGTCCGCACTGATGACTCTAATCAACACTGAAGTGTGTGTGTGTGTGTGCATGTGTGCGCCAGTCTCTGCAGGCTTGATTACACCCAGATGGATTCTCATTTCAGTCTGATGAGACACTAAGCATCAGTCATAGTCACACAACGCATTAGCAGCAAATCACTTTAATGAATATATATTATTTTGACCCTTCACATAATTGTTTTTCCCATCAACCCCTGCTCTTTCCCCTGTCAACCTCTATTATGTCCTTTTGTTTTTAAGGGCTTTTCCTGAAACTGCATGTTCGCTGCTTGACATTACCTGTATTTTTCATTTCTAATGGGGAAATCTTTCTAAACATGCTTGTGATTCACAAAAGCTACCTTCCCTATACTGCTGCTTTTCTCTACCTTTTATACTCACCTAACATTTCTCTCCCACTTCTCTACAGTTAAAGCCAACCATGATTCCTCTACGATGGATTTGTTATGCCAGTACTCAGAGAGGTCCCATGTCCAAATGGCCATGTGGTCCCACCAGAACCAGAGTCACAGTCAACCGGTCTTAAGCGCCACCCTTGGGCTCATTATAGCAAGGTTACCCCTGCCAATCACCCCCGACACAGCTGGGAACTACACCTGCACCCTGAAGTTGAAGAACGGACATGCTGTCTTTGCTGTGTACACCGTTATGCTGCCCCCTATAGGTGGGAGGGATTTTATGCTTTTTCTTCTGCTATAGGTGCTATAGGTTGATTGTGTGGAGATTACTATGATTGCGCGAGTGTGTTTTTCGCACATATGTGCTGTAAAAAGCATTATTTCTAGGGGTTTGCACCAGTTTCATGGCCAAACTGTCTGTCCATTATCAGTCTAAATCGGATGGGCGGAATATAGATCGACAGAGTATACAGAAAAGAGACTTGCACTCTTCCAGAGGGTTTCAGTGTATGTATAAATATTAAGGGTCTGTTACTGCAGCATCACATCACAGCAACGATTTTGAAAGTGAAAACATGTTGGCATGAAGGAAGAAAATGGGCACATTGTGAAGTGTGCTATATTGCACAAGAGGGGAACTTGAAGTAAAAACACAACTTCTGTTTAATAAAAATACTTTTCAGCAATTTTAAATAACAGAAGTTCCAAAAATACTGTAGCACAAGATCATAACTGGATTCAACAGTACTGTAGTGAGTTGGTAGATTTATTGGTATAGACAACGGCCAGTTTAAAGATAGCTGAAACATACAGTAACATTGTTTATCCAGTTGTATTAGTTCATGGGCCAAGGAACTTTCAGAGCGATGATTGCAGACCAGGGATGAAATAGCACCATGATGCCACTTTGTGTGCTGTAGACTCATGGGAAATGTAGTTGTTAAATGCTAGAAAAGAATCACTGCTCTATCTTAATTAAAAACAAAGAGTTGTTTTCTTTTTATCCTTAGAAATGCTCACCTGGATTTAGGGTGGGACTACTTTGACTCCCTACAATATATTGCCCATACTGTACCATGCTCAGACATAGTCATGTGAGCTGTACAGTATTTGCATTGTAACATATGCCCTAGTATAAGGTTCTCTTTTCCCCACATATACCAACTGTGACCCTTATTTATGAAAAACTTCTGATTAAATAATTAGGTTTAGAGTGCTGGCAATCTATTGACATATGCCGCTGTCACGTACAATGTATAGCATTGATAATACACAAGATCAATACTCCATAAAACATTCCACACACAAAAACAATAAAACACTAACAGCAGTAGAATAAATAAATGAATAAATAAAACAACACAAGTGCAATAGATTAGCCTATCCTGTTTCTTTACTATAGGAAAGACAAAACGTTTGGGTGAGCCCAAGGTCAGAAGCCATAAAGTTCCAGTTAAACTGATATTGTTGGGGATATGCAGTTACATAGCCTTCCTTGAAACGCCTCAGCCCAGTCCGAGGATACAATCACATTATCATATCTTAGAAATCCACTATAGCTCTTATTCACTTTGCTGCTATTTCTTTAATATATCCAATACAGAGCCTGTATCTTCCCCATCACTGTGGCCCTTAGAGGACCAGAGGACATAGCATGCGGCCACCCAGAGTAAATTATTCAGAGCGATTGTATTGGAGGCTGTGGGGGTGCACAGGCAGATGTGACAGTTGAATGGATCTCTTAATGGCGATGGGCTCACGCCAACACCCCAATACATCACTAGTGCCGAGGAGCCTACAGCTCACAGTGATGCACAGTGACGATACAGGAGGAAGAGTAATGGCAGAGGGAAAATAACACAGAGGGAGAAACCCCGTTGGATTTCCGTTGATACAGTTTCCTTCCATCTGTGTGTAAAATATCGTAAATCACGGCAGTTACCAAGTACAACAAAAGCGATACAAACAAACTCAATACAGTTGCTTGATTGAACAGGCTAATGTAGTATGTCTACAACAGGAGCGATGGACACATGCTGCTACATTACATATTTATACACATATTACAGATTATACATTATGACAGTCATACAGCTCCATGGAAAAGTGCATATGTACATGGTGCCTATGGTGAGAATGTGTAAATATGAGCTGTGAGCAACCATGGATGTTGTATAGAAGAAACATTAGGAGTGTTACAGTGTAGTCTGAAATGTATGTTTACATAACAACATTGCGCTAATTGGCTAACATGGTCACCTCCTATAACCACATGCATTTTTGTGCACAGTTGTAAAACATACAACAAGGAGCTGCAAATTAATTTTAAGATAAAGGAATTGAGTAGTGTACCTCCTATGAAAACAAGTATGAATGCATGCACTTAAATTCAAATATATATTGCAACTGTATATTAAGATCAAATCATTCTCACGATTTCTAGAAGTTATAGTAATATACCGCAACACTTAGTATTGAATAAAATAAAATATCATGTAGCAATCGTGTAGCAATCATATAACAATTACTAAATACTGTTTATTTTCTAAACAGAGCGTAAACTCACATTTGTGTAGGGGTTGGATGTTACTGATGGTGCATAATACCATGGGGTTGATGCAACGGTGTAGGAGTGACTTCAACATTGGAGGGGACGCAATTTGTGGGGACATTTTGAGGGTTAAACACTTAATGTCCTGCATTCTGGTGTAATTGTATGCACCCATTTGTGTGTATGTGTGTGTGTGTGTGATGTGTAAATACGACTGGAGATGCTATTATAAGTCAGACATTATAATTGATAAACCTAGTCAGTTGCGGTTCCCTTTTCAAAGACTTGCCACAGAAATTTCTATTTTTTACATTCTACCATGAGTCTATATGCAAGCCTACAATCCCAAAAATGTTTGCTGTTAAATGAATTGGGTCTATTCAAGGAGCAATAGAATGAACGTGAAATTCACACAGCCGGACAAATTTCTGATGAGTTATAAAAGATTGTTTAATAACAGAAAATTATCAGCACATTATGTGAATATTGCCTAAATAGCCTACGATTTAGCCTCAGGGCAAGAGCGGTTCAGGCTGGCATCATGGAAGAAGACATTACACAAACATTTTACATGAAACAATTAGGCTACATAGGCACCTTATCCAAAGTTGAGTGGTATATAGGCTACTGACACAGTTTAAACTTGGTGAAAACCTACATCATTCTACCAATCAGACATTAAGATGAGACAAAAACAGAGAGAGACTGGCGCAAATCAGTCGCGCTTTCAAAATAAAAGTTTATATTTATTTTGGGTGGGACAAATCCAACTGTTTCTAATATTGGGGAGGGGGACATGTCCCACCCATCCCCCCTGGGTCCTACACCATTGGGGTGCTGCTTTTCTTCAGGCAAGCTGACGTTTACGGTTTAACTTAAATTATTTTATATACAATATTGCTTGGATTTATTACTGGTACAATAGTCAATTACTAACAATACTTGAATTGTCTAATACTGTGCATTACTCACTACTTTCAAAGAAATGGCAGCCTGTGAAATGCCTTTATTGCATTATTAATAAATAGTATTGTATGTACTGTACAGGATGCCAAACATGAAAATGCAACCCTTCTTTAATACATGACACTACAGGGAAGAGTAACACTGTATAAAAGGTGTAATTCGCTGGTGTTACACTTAAGAAAATTGTAAAACTGCAGCAGGCTCAATCACTTAGGCCTAAGGCATAATTCTGTTCTGCGGAACAGAAAATACCTCAAACGTCAGGGATCCGTAATCGCTTGCCACCCTGAGATAGCACATGATTTGCAAAGCATCCGAGCAGCTCTGCGATCTGTCAGTTAGAAGCATCCCTCTTCAACAATCGCACTGATACGAATCAGCGCTACATAATTTGTAATAGAAAAGATGAGCGAGGAGAAAGGTTTGGGAGATGATGGGTGATGAAAGCAAGAGAGGGAGAGAGTGGAGAGAAGGTAGAGGCATTTATGAGTCGCTCTACTGCACTCAATTACCATAAATCATGCATTCAAGCTGGCATGGAGAATAGTGCAAGTTAGTCCAAGGGTCAGCTCTTACCACAATATTCCATTAGCAGAACCCTCTGCGCCACACACACACACACACACACACACACACACACACGTACACACCAATCAATTACACCTAACATAATTATTGATTATCTTAAAGCCCGCTAGAAGTTCTGACAGCTGTATTGGTGAGGACTTGGGCTTCTACAAACTAAGCGATTACCACTTAAAAGGTACACCCTTAAATGTATTTTCAATTCTGTCAATATGTTTGATTGGAGCATTGCAAAAATGGCTTGCTTCTTTATACACCACTAGTATATACCTATCCCTCACCTGAATACTTTGAGAATGCTGCACTCAAACCAAGCCAAAAGCTTTCTCAAACCAAAATATTGTTTTTGTAACACTGGTTTCAACCAGTGGGTTGAATTCCAGACAAAGATCAAAGAGTCACAATATTTCCACCGAGCAGAGCCATATTATTTAACCATCAGTAAATCCCAAATAATGATTTGTGTGGGTGATGCAATTCTTGCATCTGCAGTAATTAAGTGAACTCTGTATTTAATAAAGTCAACACTTAAGCTGTATTGAAAACAACCAATTTGATTTGATTTGAGGACTGCTCATCCCCTCCATAGATATCTGACACATTGCTTAGTGCACCATGTAGTGAGTAGAGGACTCTAGATTTACACAGAAGCCTGCAGTTCTTCCCTATAAACTCACATGTTGCACTATACGGCTGTGTTTTGCAAGAATGATGTCATCCTCTCCATTATGCAAACAAACCTGACACCTCTAATCTTGTATGCTGCTCTCTCTGCCAAATTTGACTATGATACAGTGAGATAATAGTTTGATTACGTAATGGCGGCACAGAAAGAAAACACCACCCTCTCTCTGTTTCCATGTTTCATTCATGAGGTTTAGCTCAGCCGAATGCTGTTTACTTTGTCATGTTTGCCCAATTGGTGCTAGGATCAGGTGTCAATAGAGGTGTAATGTGTAACTAGTATTCGCCTTGCTTCTTTCTCAGACGTACTGACCACCCAACAAGACTTCCAACCTTATTACGAGTGCGGAATGGAAGACAGAACGTTTATAATAAACACTAAAAGAGTTATTTGGTTAAAACAATGTGTTAGCGTTTGTCTTGGGATAATTTGAGCAAGATTTAAATCTACACTGGCACCAAACGCGCTGTTTAAAAGTAGGGGTTGCATTGGTTAGATCCACCCTGCTTGCCTCCAGTAGAGAGTTGACCAGGTTGTGCACAGGTTGTGATCCTTAAAGGTCCTAGGTATCATTTCTGGGTCACAACCTGTTATATAACATTCCATGTCTGATTTCTGGAGTATGCCCCTTTCTCTTGGGGATTTCTCGGGAGTGACGCCTTACCTTAGCTAGAAGAGATAAGTCCCAATCAGACTACTGCTCTCTTTACAGATTTTTATTTAGAAGTCTTCAAAGTAGCAAAAAGGCTAAGCTCAAACAGGCCAACCAGACATTGATTTTCTTGATGTCAAATGTTTTTCTCCTATTTAAATCATTTTTAGCAAAACCTTTGATCAAGAAACTACTTATTTCTATGTTTGTTTTTTGGAGGATTTTGTGGAAAACGTTGCAAAAGTTCAACAGCGGCTCATCAGGTGCATACAAATGTCACCACTACAAAGTCCATAGATTGTTATGCATTGACAATTCAATAATATGCATGAATTATTTATGAAAAATGTCACTGGTATTCTGTAATGTAAATAGGTTTTTTATGAATTTAGACATCTAATGTAACACACATACACACACACATGCACATCTGTACAATACCTAACCATGGAGTGGCTTCAGAAATCACCCCCACCATATCCTATGCTTCACCATAAGGATGCTATTAAAGTTATCTGTCTGCTGTTCATGGTTGTGCTGTTAGTTTTGCCTACAGCTCCTTAAGTATAGTCTCAGAGCAATTGTTCTGCCTTTTTCACTAGAACGGCTTGTATAGCCGCTCTACCATTAAGGCCTGCTGCCTGACTGCTATGGAGTGCTGCTGAGACGGTCATCCTTCTTACAGGCTCTCCCATCTCTGCAGAGGACTTCCAAAGCTCTGATAAAGTGACCTTTGGGTCACCTCCGTAACCGGGGACCTGCTTGCACGGTTACTCAGGTTGACTATAGATGAAGAGATCTAGGCAGAGTCCTGGTGGTTCCAAACCGCTTCCATTGAACAATTATGGAGGCCACTCTGACCCTGATACCCTTGCCCTGATCCATGCATCGCAACCATTTTAACTGTGGAAGTCTATGAGACTTACTTAAACGTTATACAGTAGCTAAAAAGAATATAAATCAAGGGGGGAAAATACTACAGGTCAAAAACATACTTGGAAAAAGCGAGCTGGTGGGAGAAGCCATGTTGTCTGAGCTTAAAATGACCTGAATGGCATGATGTGTCAAAAAGCAGAGGTCATATTTACTTATGACACATAGAATGACGGCTTCACTTCTCCTTTGCAATGAGGCCAGCTGCATAATATTTATACGTGTTGCATTCGTTATCTAAATAAATAATTTTTAGTTACCATATAACTGTACAGTTAGTCATTTTCTGTTTAGAAGGTAGAGATTAAGCATTAACAAGCATATTTTCTAGCAGTGGTCCAAGTGTTGAATTTTAGATAACAAAACGATATCTTAATCTAGTCCCGCTGCTAACGAAATTAGACTAATTATTAGACTAGAGTCTAGTCTAATCTCTGCGTCTCCCTTGTGTAATAATTATTGACTGCCTTCTAACTAGAACCATGTTTCTTCTTTGTGCAACTAATAAACCCAGGCTCATTGTCAATCTATTTAGTATATTCCCAGGGCATGGGTTGTCAGAGGGTAAGGGTTCAGTTCATGAAACTTGCCTCTAAAATAAGCGTTACTCTTGCCCCAGGAAACACATTAATCTTTAATTAAATTACAATTAGCATATGTTTCTCCAATGTGATTTACAGTTTGTAGGCCTATTAAGCAGAGGGTAAGGGTAGATATCTTGCTCAAGGTTCCTTAAAGTTACGAGCATAGTCGGGGCTCAAACCCTCGACCATCCGGCTGAGAATTGCTACCCTATATAACCACTTTATCCTGGCTAGGGTCTCAATTAAATGATAGTGGCATGTTGCAATAAACTGCTGCCTTTGCTAGAGGAATCTACACATTTATTTTGTCATCTTTTTGCTGAGGCTCTGGAATGCTGGTGGTTTTCCTGTAGCCTATACTCTCCCAGTCATGCGATTGACATACATCGTCTCACATAGCTGCAGTCCGAACCGAGAGTCTGTCAGACCGTTTTCTATTGCAGTGTTCATCACAGAGTCTTTATTCTGTCTGACTGTGTGTGTCGTTCTCACTCATTCACCGATGTATCTATCTCTGACAGCAGCATGATGTAAATGGCTGCAACATGTGGGAGAAATCTGTTTTATACAGCAACATCACCTCCGAATTCCATAATATTTGGTGTATGTAAAGCACCCCCGAACACACACACACACACACACACACACACAGTATGACTGTGTGTAAAATGGAATGGAATAAGACACAACCTGCCCCCTGCTGGTCAGCAAATAATATTAATTTGACCACATGTAATTTCTTGGAAACAATCATGCTCAAATCACAAACACTTCTCTCTCTCTCTCTCTCTCTCTCTCTCTCTCTGTCTCTCTCTCTCTCTCTCTCTCTCACTCACATTTACAGAGGTCGCCACCCCCTCCTTGCACCCCTCCCTCTCTGCTTTATTGCTTCTGGTGCCCCTGGTTGCCGCGGCTGTCGGTGTGTTGCTATGGAGACAGGGACACATTTCTCAGCGCGGTGAGTCTTTCTCCAGGCCGTAACACCCTGCATGGTGGACCCTGTACGGTGTGTGTGTGAATCCCTGTGTCCGTCTGCACGCAGGTGTCGAGCAGTCGCTGTCGCACTACTCCGGGGAAACGGAGAACATCTACGAGAATCCTGACATCAGACAGGTGATGGAGGAGGGCCCTTACACACCTCTATCTTACAAAGCATTTATCAGAATGTCTTTAGCACAAATATAACTCGTGTCAAATCTGAACTTCACCGAATATGTTCAAACTGCTCAGTGCCCACACCCACCCACCCACACACATCAAATGGCACCCTGTTACATCCTGGATACCCAGTGTTTCTCCTTCTTGTTCCCCTCCACAGTGTCCTCCCCAGGCATCTGTCTACATGGTGAGTTATGTGCCCCCCCATTCCCTATGGCAGAAAAAGAGAGGTGTTCCTTATTAACGTTTTTGCCCAGTGCACACATGCTTATTTATCCTACTTTTCTTGCTCTCTCTCTGTATTTATCTTCCTTTGCTCTCTCTTCCTAAACTGACAGCAGATGTCTCCTCTCAGGCTCCTTGTACTCAGGACTAATCCGTCAGCCCTCTCCCAGATACACCCGCCGCTTCTTTACTGTCAGGCATACATTAGTGATATTACTAAACCTATTGCATGACACACAAGAGAGACATAAATCTTGTGCTATATACTGTATTAGTCTCTCCTCTTCTTATACCACTCTAGTCTCTAACACTCTACATGTAAGGCTGCCAAAAACAGTCCCTGCTCATTTCTTTAGTTCAAATGTTTTATTTCATTGGTTTTAATGTATTTGCAGTATTGTTGGGCAAGTTACACAGGAATAGTAAAGTTAAGTTACTATTTACTTATTATATTATTATTTATTATTACTTCAAAAAGTTATAATATTACTTTACTTATTACTGGGTATTAAAAGTAATTAGTTACATTACTAGTTACATTACTATATTACTTTCACA
>JAODUK010021394.1:0-25440 GCA_027564635.1 Typhlichthys eigenmanni
TTCCTCACGGATAGCTGAGCTTCTCACCCTATCTCTAAGGGAGACGCCAGCCACCCTTCTGAGAAAACCCATTTCAGACATTTTCTTATGGAGGCGAATTCCAGTGCTTTCTAAGAGACGAGGAGAAGATTAAGGATGGGAAGGGTAGGGCAAGGAACAGAGGGATGGATGGAAAGAAGCCTGATCATTTAGAGGTGCCATAGTGATGTGTGGTTGTTTCCCACACACCCTGTCTGAGATCATATTGACATTTTGCATATAAACTGTCTATCCAAGGGGTGATATGTCAGCCCTCCCACAATGCAATTGCTTACTTTCACAATGCAGTTAACCTGACAAACTAATTAATTAAGACGGTTTGATAAGGATATGTATACTTGGCAGTTGATTGGATGAACCATCTGGTCGTTTTCACTGTTGGCAAACCTAAACCACGCCCCCATAGCTATCAACACGACGCTGACTGGAAAGTTAATCTGCTACTCGGAAACATTAAAAATGATTCCTAGGCTTTCCAGACTGATTCTCATGCCGAAATTAAACTGAAGACCATCCTGACCTCGCGAGGCTACAATGCAGTAGGCTGCATGGCTCCGGCCGTCCATTGCTCTCAGCACATCTTAGGATGTGGAACCAATCAGCATCCATGGGCGTGAGTACGTGTGACGACTTAGCGTGTGTTTCAAATTGGTATTTCTAATTGGAATAGCTAGATGAAGTGATACAAACAGTTGTAGGAATGCCAATTGGTTTACAGGCTGCTCCAATAGTTACGTTCTAGTGGAACATGTCCAGAGCCTATTCACAAAGTCAAGCTTTGGTCTTCTTACACCAGGCTAACAATGCGGCCCTTGAATTTGTCAAACTAAACACACACTAATGCCAACTATATTCACAGCTACAGACATCAGCGGTAGCCCCATGACCACAGTTACTGTAAAAAGGTAGACAATAACTATGATTCCTACACAGCTCGCATTCTCCACTATGGTTCAGCCATCTGATCCCTGCTATTGTGTCCTGTTATAGAAGTGTATACGGCAGGAGAAGCACTCAAATGTGGGAGGGGCATATATACGGTACGTGCACTGACTTTCAAACTAAAACAAAAGGCTGGTTTCACCAATAAGGGTCATTTTAAGGAGTGGCCCTTATATTGTGGATATTTAAAACAGCAAAGGGAATTAACTGTCCAAATGTCTGTAGTTTCTCATCTTAAAGCAATATCAAGTGTTTTATTAATTAAATAATTTCACTTATTAATTATGCAACTTATGTCTCTTATTTTAAATTGTGGCATGTGAGGAAAGGCAACAACTGTGTTTGTATGAACACCGTCTCAACATTCATGAGCCCACCATGCTGGCACCTTTGATTACGTAGCTGTGTGAGCGTGGCAAGGTGTGGTTAATTGAAAACATGCCACATTGCCGGCTTGGCCTCAGAACTCTGATGCATCTGCATCTGCCACATCAACACTCTAGTCCAGATGTGTCACCCGGCAGCTCCAGCCAAACACAATGCTGAATGGACACAAAACATTAGATAAGGGTTGGGGTGCTTAATCACACCGTAGCAGCGATTTGATTGCATTTTAACTGGCAGCTCTGCATGGGAATTGTGTGGTTTTTCTGCTTGAAATCTCTCCCATCTATCACCACACTGAACAGGGCGAGACAGATAAAACTACAGACTTGCGTAATGAAAACACACCGTACTGTTTGTCCTACCCTCATAACTCCCACCACAAACAACCCCTAATGCCTTTGTAAAGACAGAAAGGGGATCAGACTCATTTACTCAGGTATCAGACTGTACTTTCAGTCCTGTAGTAAAATAAACCTCAGCCATTTTATATGACCTGCTTCACATTACCTCTTGTACCACACACACACACACACACACACACACACACAATCATCCAAATACATGCATAGTGTATAGACAAAGAGTCATGCCTGACTGTTAGTGCTAGGCGGGTCCGGTAGGAGAACCCGGGTGGAGTTGACTGCTGTAATTTGGTGACTGCTGTCCCTAAAAAAAGGAACTGTTTGGCAGCTTCCCTGTTGCCACTAAGCTTGGATGTGGTAGCAAATCACTCAACACTGCTGAGGCCAGGCCTAGCCAGAGTAATGCAGAGTAAGAAGACTAAATCAAGCAACAACAGAAGCATGATTGGCTATAAATCCATGCATACTGTATATGCAGATAAGCCTTTTTGGAATAATTCCTATATACCCAGTTGAGCTTTGGAGATATTTTATTATTTATAGAACTGCTGAGCAAAAGCACTACCCATTTTCCTTCCACGTCCAGCATTAGGGTCAGAATATAACAATGAAAATGAATTGAAAGTAAACCTGCATAAGCCAAGAGATATGTTTTCACATACAGTAGAGAGGAGCAAAAAGTGATGGCTTTAAAATAAAAAACATACTTAGAGGGAGTCATAAAACACATGCATTGACACAAAGGTAAACAGATCGGTTAGGTAGGTGTAATGTTGAATCACATAGGCAGGCATGCCAAAATGTTGACACTGAAGTCTGTCATTCTGGCTGTCTGGCCGGTAGGTCGACAGCAGCTGTTTGTCTTTGTAAAAGTGACTCACATTTAAATATACTGGTACAAATGGAGTTCCTGTACTGTATATGGCTCATACATAGTACTTAAGCATTGCTGGACATGAGGTAATCAACATGAGGACGAATGGGCCCGCAGAGGGGAAACTTTTAATAACTGTTTGATACAGGATTCTCTAGTGGTTGGGGGGGTGGGGGTCAACTCCCATCCGCTTCTGGGTTCGATGTCCAAAAAGCCATGGCCGCCTTGCTCCCTATACTAAATTACCCAATTGTAATGAGTATTCAGGCCATGAAGGTAATAGGGGTTGACTGTCACAGTTTACAAGAGATGAATTGCCCCATCTACTGTTGTTGCACTGTAACTGCGTAAGATGTGTAACAAAGTGCAACAGGTTTGTCAGAATAGTAGAAAATAAATCGCATCACATCCTTGTCATCAATAAATTTCAAATTCAAAAATACGCATTGCTTGTAAATGTCTTGCTTTATTTTACTTTATTTAACTTTATTTAACTTTGGCTAATTTATTTCTAGGGGAAATTAAAACATATCTTATTTTAAAGTTGTAATATGCAAGTAATTTAACTCTTCATTAATAAACGATAGCATAAACAATCAGAAACTTGAGCGTTATAGCCTTCCACATAAGAAGAAGAATAAGTCGTTTAAAAATCACCCCTACCTTTTCGCAGCGTAATAAATGAGCAAATCCAAATCCCCTATACACAGGTGGACGTGCGCAAGCGACGAAGTGAAGTCAAAATATCATCCGTAGACTACAGTGCAAGATTTTCCTCAATTTTAATCACATTTAGATATGTTATATTCCCTTCGGGTGTTATGACAGCCAGTCCCCCGCGCCTTCAGTGTGTTCCACTAAGATCTTTCTAAGTCCAAACCTAGGCAATGACTGCGTGCTGCTGGATCGAGCCCATAAAGTTATCAAGCCAGCCTCCTTCCCCCCCCCCCCCCTTTTTTTTTATGCGGACGTTCGAGGGACTAGTGAATGAGTGTGTGCGTATAAATGCAGTCAATAATTACTGCATGCGTGATTAGAAATGATAACTTGCACGTATGCCTATAGCCTGCTCTCACAACTCACAGCTCAAAATATAGTAGGGAGGATAGGGAGGATGGAGAGAAACAACAAAGTAAAATGACTGTGTTGATCAACAAAGTAAAATGTATTTGTTGTTCCTCTCCACCCTAATTAAAATATTAGCCAGTTAGCTTTCAGATATAGGGCCCTAATATCTGAAACCAGGCAGGCTATGTTAAATTACATTGTGACATATAGCCTAACCTAACAAATAAAAGCTAGGCAGCAAGCTAATTCAAGAAAGTTAAGACCATAGATCTGTGATGACTGGAGAGAGGGCTGGGGAATGCCATCCTGCCTCGGCTGCAGCCTAACTGTAGCACGTGTAGGTTAATTACCTCTACACAGAAAAGAAATGGACGCCACTGAACAATGGCACTGTTTTGTGTGCTTGCAAAGGGTATTTCTGAGCCTATGATTATACAACTTGTGATTTTGTCTTCTCAAATGGTTTTGGTTTTAAATTTTGGCTTCATGCAGGATCAACTGCTTGGTGCCAGTACCCAGACACAGGCATCGAGCTTGGCCAATCGTCAACAAGGAAGGCTTCAGACTTTCTATGATGTTAACCGCACAGGCATTCATCATGGTTTCATCTTTGTTTTCGTTGTCCTTTTACTGACATCTATTGCTACATAAAAGGCTCCACCTCCCACCCCACACACACACACACTGACTAATATAAAGTTTGTTAGGTACTTTCCGGTTATCTGGACCACAAACAGAGAACCCCCAGATGAAGGTGAAGCCCTGACCTTAGTGACCTAACCAGTGAAAATACAGTATTCTGAATGACCTATATGTCAGTGACAGAGACCTAACCTCAACCAGAAGGTAGAACAAATACAGAATTAGACCTAATGTGGTCCAGACAACCGGAAGGCACCGTTTGTTATTATCCTCCTCATCATCACAAGTAGCCTATAGCTGCAACTCCACCTATCACTGCTTCAATAAATACAGGGCGGGGGGTGAATATTGGAGTTTGACCGTGGAGCTTTTCATTTTTTGTGTCACTGTTTATTTCCTCTCTCTCAGTGTGCCCTGCTGAATGTTGTAAGAAAGTCTCTTGCATAGCTATTCAAATTGTTTTCTCTCTCCCTTTCTGTGGTTAGGTTGATTATGGTGTTGGTCTATAGCTGAAGGGCTAGGCATCCAAATTAAACTCTTTTTGTCCTACGCGTGTTGAACCTAAACTAAGTGTCTCCAGTGATTAGTATGTACCAATTCGTGGAGTGTTTATGTGTGTGTGTGTGTGTGTGCGTGTGTGTATTTTTTACATGTTAGATGAGAAAATATCAGCCAACATGTTTTGAGGGTGCTCTTGAAATAACATAATAAGCATGGATGGTCCCAATAAAAGCTTACATTGAAAGTCAGGGTTGGTGACCAAGGGGTTACTGTAGCTAGCTCAAACTGTTAAGCGATACACTGACTTCTCTTAAGCACAACCTACCATGAATATTGTAGCCGACCCTTTACCAATGGCAAATCAAACATGTATAGGCAAGGGGACTGTCCTCACCCTTTCACCCCAATCCTCCCCCTTTGTAATAACTATAACAAATAGAAAGCTGATGTTGCCAGTGGGAAGAATAGCATGATGCCTTTTTCAGCTCATTCAGATTTTCAACATCTGTCGTGTGATGATACACTGATCTAGAAACGTATTCCCACCTCAAGCACACAAAGGGCAAATCAGACCAATGGTATTTCATTGTTTCATTAAGCACGTTAAACAGAGCGCCAAACCTTTTCCTTCACGTTGTTCCTAGGAAGACCTGGATGGCGGTCTGAGGCGAGATTGTGTGAGGTTGATTGGTGCCTACATGTACGCGCAGGGCCTGGAGTGTATCGTGGCCCTGTGGTTTCATACTCAGTAATGTACCGTCTACAGAGTGACTACACAATTACAGAGACACCAGACAGCCACACATGCACAAGGACTGAAAGGAGAAAGCTATAACATGTGGTTACACGCCCCAGACAGTGAGAATGGAGTGCAAATGTGTGCATGTTTGTCCAGGAGACGTGTTCAGGTCATACATGAGCTACTAAGCTCAACCTGCAAGTGTACCCTTGTCCGCACATCCCCAACCCCCCCCCCCCCCACACACACACACCACGTTTGCTCAACTCTGCTTGAGTGTGTTTGTAGCTCTACCGTCTGCAGGGTAGCTTCTGTTTTTCATTGAGACCCGGTGTATTGCGTCGCGCTCTGACGAAAGCCTGCACCTCACGCCAGCTGAAGTCAGCACGGCAAGTGTGCAGCCTGTAAATTACGACTTCACACAAATACCTCCCCACATCTCGTCTCTTCTTCGCCCAACCTTATTACTACCAATGGCACGCTGCCTGGGGCACGAGTGTATTACTATGGGTGGGATACCCAATTAGAGAGAGCGTAATCCAACACAAACCACAAGCAGTCTGAAGCGGTGCAAACAGTTTCATCAGCTTCACATCCTTTTTAAACATTTAGGGTGAGCGAGTTTTGTGAATCTATATGTTAGATTGTACCTGTAGTAGAGGGTGTATAGGAGCTGCTCTGCTGCTGATCGCATTTCAGTTAAGTACTGTACATATCTGGTTCAAGGTTTCTTGCACAATACCATCCATACCATATTATCTAACTGATAATTTGTGCATAAATCAGGATACACTATGAATTAATCCTGTGTGATACGGGCAAGGTTCATGTGAGCATTTTAATCTCACATCGCAATGAAACCAAGGCCTCTGAGAATCTCCGGTGGGGTGTAGACCAGACAGAAGAATAGATCATTGTTCTTCACGGTACTATTGGGTAATACAGCACAGCGCTGAACAAGAGGGAGACACAATTGGAGCGAGAGAGAGAGGACAGATGCAGAGAGAGAATGATGCAGAGACCATTGAGCTCTGTTGTCACTTTGTCAATATGGCTGGCAGGACACCAGAGCTCCCGCGGCCTAAATTTTCAAATGAGAGAGAGCTTCTGAGCTTCTGAGCTTCCAGCTCCCTTCTCTCTCTGCCTCTCTAATCACCTCAGCTTTCTCAATCTCATGCTGGTTTCAACTGAATTTTAACTTTGTAAACTAAGCTCATCTTTCATTTGTCAGTGTCTTCTACAGAGTTGGTAAACAACACATTCACACGCACGTTTCCATTGTGACTCTACTGATTATTACAATTCCTCAGTAACTTACCCAACAGTGCTGATGATTCATACATACTGTACATGTTTACGTTATCTTACTTCATTTGTACTTACGTATACGGCACATATGCCCCTAGATGCATACTACATAACCAGGTCAGGGGCCCAGTGCCATATGCTTTTTATTTTGTAGCTAAAATTGATTGGAGGTTTACGTTAATTTGTCTGGTGGTGATGGACTATACATGACGTTATTTTCTTTCCAAATGGCCCCTCTGGAGTCCCAATGTGGTGCCAGACATTTTTACTCTCCCTCAGAGATTAAATAGTATTCATCATCCCCTAAACCCAATATGCAGCCTCCATCTCCACTTACCCTGGCCATGTATTCCTCTAATGCACCCACCTTAGACCAGGGTTATATTACAGTTAATCCTTTCCAGTACTTTTAGTTTCAGGTGATTATTTTGAATACAGGTTGGCTCATTAGACGAAAACAGTGGGCACCTTCATTTATAACCTTTTACATCACCAGAGCAATTTAATTTAAACATAACACATGATACAAAATGGACAACCATGAGACATTTGCATATTCAGAATAAAAACAAAAGGTAAACAGAATACCAAACTCATAATAATAATCAAGCAATTACGCTGTATATACATCTGCCAGGCTTTAAGATAGTGACAGGAGAGGGACAGGGAGATTCAATGAGACCATGTGGATATACCTCTGAAGGTGTGATTACTGTGGGTGTCTGTCTGTGTCTGTGTCTCCTTGGGTCTATACGGGCCTATACGGGCTTACAGGGCCTATACGGGCCTACAGAGCCAGTGTGTGTCCTTGCTGAGGCCGGAGCACCACTCCCTGTGGGTGAATAACACAGGAAAAGGCCACTGGGGGAATCTTTCCCACATCTAAGAAATTGTTTTCCAAGTGGACTGAGGCCAGCTTGGTACCAGAATTACGAGGGTGGCAAACTTCCCACTTTCTCACCAGCCTGAAACGACAGAAAATCACTTCAGTTATACGCAAATCATTCTCCAACCTTCTTTTGGTTTGTTCCCTTTCTAAAAGGAAGATAAAGTGTATTAAGATAGCATTGTATGTACAATGTGTGGCCTATATGGGTGCATGCAATTGGTACAAAATATGTTTTTTAGCTTCCTTTAAATCAATCTTGACTTAGGCAGGGGGAATAATGCATCTGGAAATGTCTGGGCATCAGGCCAATGCAAGCTCTGTGAATTGTGATTAGAATGAGATCACGCCAAAGCAACTAAACGCCCACTTGCTCTCTATGCAGGGTGGACACAGGGTTCATCATAAGTATCTCTATTATTTAAATGAATAACATCCATCTCATCCCTGTCTCATGATAGTATACTGTATAGAGACCTACCGGATTCGGTTGTTGTTCAGTCTTAGAACCTGTAGGTTCTTAAACTGCCTGACACTGCGAGGGACCGCCTCCAGGTGGTTGTTGTCCAATAGGAGCTCTGCGAGGGAGCGGTATGTTCCAACTAAAGAACTCCGCTCAAAACTCGTGTCACCCAGTGCATTGTAGGATAGACAGAGGGACTCCAGGCCTGGCCGCAGGTGGCGGAACACGTGACCGGGAATGCGGCTGACGTCATTGTGTTGTAGCGTCAGTTGTCGCAGAGAGCGGGGCAGGTGTGTGGGTACCAAGGCCAGGCTGTTATAAGACAGATCCAACACTTCCAGGGCACTAAGGAGAACAGGAGACCTGTGGTTATTTATATGTTAAAATGTATTAAAGTTATAGTCTGCGATTGTAAACTAATTAGAAGCTAATACAATATCTCCTCACATCTCGCTAGATACACCGTTCTCTGAGCGTGCAGAAAAAATAATCTGTTACGTCTGACTACACAGCCCTGACTCCACGAATACTGTATAGGAACACAAACACCGCTCATAGAAACAATGCCCTCGGCTTCGCAATGCATTTCCAATATGTAGGGCAGATCTTCTGAGAGAGCACTCTATGGCAGTAGTGTTGATATTGATTTGAGCTCAAAGTAAGCAAGTGTTCTCAAGAATGACAGACCCTGCCTTCAAATGATGTAGCCCTATTAAAAAAGGAAAATATTATACAATAAGTACATAAACACAATGCTTAGAATGTATTTGTATTTCAAGACATACCAAGTAATGAATTTAATGCTGATTATAGGATTTAGCTGGTCTCCAAAGTGACTTCATGCAGCCATTTTGACTAGAGAGGGCCTCATGCTGGACTTCTGCGTGATGCAGGTGGGCATGGCTGGAGCTAACTGGGGCTAACTGGAGCTAACTGGGGACAACTGGGGCCATCTGGAGCTAACTGGGGCCAACTGGGGCTAAGTGGGGCTTAGGAGGTAATGCGGGAAGCTAGGCTCTGGGAGGTCATTGCTAACAGCATGGAAATACAGTATAATAGGATCTATAGGGAGAGAGCTGAGATTTAAGGTTGTGTGGGATGGAGGTGGGAACAGGTCTGTTAGGAGGCAGGCATATGATGGTAATGGGGGTGCAGATAGGGTTTAAGACAATAACTAAGTCTATGTAAGGATGGGACAGCCATGGTAGATGCTGGGTGCGTCTGGGGGGTGTGTTTATGTGTTTCAAATCCCTGGCAGCTGTTGTGAGTTTACAGTGAAAGCAGCAGGACACTCATTTCCTGTTGCTCTACCACCATTCACAGATTCTGCTGAGTAGCCAATGAGCTCGAAGCCCAGTGAGCTGACTTACTGCACAGCACAGGAGACCAAATAAATATAAAAAAACAAGGTGGTTGATTAAGGAAACGCTGGTATTAACTATGACGTTTAACAACTTAGCTGGAACTCCGAGCACAAGTCAGAAAATATATCTTCTGTAGCCATTATTATTGTAGGCCTACCTATTTTCTGAATCACTCAGATTTATACAAATATTAACATGATCGCCATTGTGAACTATTGCCTATACACTAACCATCAATGACAATAAAGCCCTTACAGCAGATTACGATGCCTGCTTGTACATCTGTTTCACGGCCTTTATAAATGGAATGTATATTAAACAGTATTGGGCAGTAACTAGTTAGTTAATATAATATTATTACTTTTTTCAGTAACTAGTTACTATTTCCAAAACAGTAATAATATTGCAATTACTAATTTTTCGGAAGGGGTGAGACAGGGTAGTGATTGTAAAAGTAATATAGTAATGTAACTAGTAATGTAACTAATTACTTTTATTACCCAGTATTAAGTAAAGTAATTGTAAGGAGTAATAAGTAACTAGTAACATATTACAATTCCTGAGTAACTTGCCTAACACTGATATTAAAGCATTATTATTGGATTTCCTTAGGTTCTCCTATTATTCCATTACGAGGATGCTGTAGGGCACTCTTAATATTCATATGCTCTTATAAGAAATACACATGGACTTAATACATAACTTTGCAGCTTTCTGCTCTCCATGGCTCATGCTATACAGTATATGCTGCAGTGTGTGTGTTTGTATGCATGTGAACATGGCCAAGCATAATCAAGCTCATGGTCTCTTATTTTTCCTGAAGCAGCCAGGACCTAATGAGAAACAGCATACAAAGCGCAATGATGGTCGGTCTCGCTCTCTCGCTCTCTCTCTTTCACACACGCACGCACACATTGCTATCTGCTATTTGCTGGGAGTTACACAAGAAGGCTTATGCCAGTTGGCCCTGCGTCCAGGCTAAGTAATCTAGCCAGGTTGGCCGGCCAGGAGGACACCTGGCCCGGGGCAGCACTGAGATGACAAGTCACAGTGATGAATGTCCCACAAACAAAAACAAAGCTTGAAAACGCTGCACTTAAGTCCATCCACAGTGGCTCGGGACCATTCACCATCGTTTTAGCAGCTATGGGCGTATTGCAGCTGTGATATTACCCGTCGGTGATGGACATTCACTGTCAGTTCACCCAATCACCTGCCAAGTATTTATTTTTTTCTTGTGTGCCTGCCCTTTTCTAAATAGCTTCAATGGACTGCCTCCAATATGGTATTGTGTAACAAACCATCTGGAAGGTCATGCTAACTTGGGTGTTATGGGATTTATATACTGTAAATGGCAATTACCACTATACATCTGCTATGTTTGCTGGCTAGTTATTACTGTTCATATACCACACGTTCCAAAGGTTTATTGCATTATATGGAGAGTGTGTGTGTGTGTGTGTGTGTGTGTGTGTGTGCGTGTGGGGGGGGGGCTATTACAAGAAATAGCCAAACCTCTGCAGCACCCTAGCCTAGACACAATATTCACTTTGTGAACATATTCTGGCCACGCTCCATTGGGACCGGTTGTTGCCTCCTACCTCTGGTTAATGATTGATACTTTTTCTGGTTAATGATTTGATACTATTGGACAGAGTAGAACCAATCGGCGTTGCTACAACTGGTTTGATCGCCTGATCTAACTAACTACCACCATTTCGAAATACGCCTGACTCCAATGTCATCTCACTACCCCACCCTGATTGGTCCACCAGCAGGGTGGCTGTGAAAATTTGAATGCCAATAGGGTTTCCAGACTATAATCTCAGATAAATAAATTTACCTGAGAGAAACATTTGGGCGGAGCCAGGCTTCATTTGCCAGGCTACAGTAACAACTATTGTAAAATGTTATATTATGAGATGTTGATAGCTAGCATATAGTTGTCAGGAGTCAAGTTTAGAACACAGATATCATTACGAATTGACAGGCAAATTAATCCAGGGGATTAATGCACACAGAGTGTGTGAGCGTGTGTGCGAGTTAAAATGAAAGCAAGTGGCAAATTATGCACAAAAGGAAGGGTGGATATATTTACAGCTCTCTGTGCAGCAGAATTTATGCTTAAGATAACTGAACAATACTATTGTAATGTATTGTTATATAACACACCTGGATGCACACATGAAAATACAAGCACAAACACACAAACAGGCTTATACTGTATACATGAACACAAATTACACAAATAGATTCCGTAGAAATGTTGAACATTTATATGTATTCCTTTACCAATCTATTTTCAATCTTTAAGTAATTGAATAGAATAGAAGCAACACAGGCAAATGTTGCAACACTAATATAGTAAACTAATATACAGTACAATTTACTTATTTTAATATTTAACTTAATTATCACAACTATATTGTGATTGTATTATATCATAAAATAATTTAAAGTCTATCAAATTAGTTCAGGACACTAATTCTGCTCAGGTACATTATAATTTATACTGATGTATATGTACACTGCATGTGTACCCAAAATACTGCAGGTGTTAAACAACGTTTGATAGATACTAAATGAAGGGTTCTGCGCCGGTCAAGGCCTGATATTTGCTATTATCACTGCTGTGTTTTGGTGTAATAATGTCTCTCTGTACTCTGTGTAAAACTGCACTGCTATCTGTGCTGTTTTAGATACCTGATAATAAGCCTGCAAAGCTCCACTTTGTTCATGAGAACTCCACTATACTTTTCTGTCTAGATCCCTTCCCTCTGTTGCTCCATGAAAAAACATATCTATGTTTTTGTTTTTCTGTTTAAATAATTTTCTTATTTCCTGATCTTTTTGGCCTCTATTTATTACCCCAATTTTCTCCTTCCTCTCATCTAGCCTGAAGTAAAATACAACCAAACGTCTGTCCTTTGGCACTCCGCTCTCTCAATTTCTATTTCGCTCCTGCCTTGTGTGCTTTTCTCTGTCTCCCTATGTCCCTAAAGCTTTCCCAGTGGTTCACAAGGATCCCAGGGAGCATAGAACAACCCACTGGAGTTCACTATATTTAAACAACACACACACACATGCACAAAGTGCTCCCTCACTTGCTTGCTTTTCTGTGTATATACAAGCTCATCTGTCACAAGTTGATATGTGCATGTAGAGTGTATATGTGTGTCTGTTTGTGTACTGCTAAAGGCATCCTAGAGGACTGGAGGAGGATTTTCTGAATAAATCCTGTTAATTATACAGATTCATTTATAGCAGTGAAACTGTTCCAGTGAAATGGGAAATGGAAACCTAATTACACCATCTAGTGGTTGCTAACGGTACCACACAACATCCTTACATCTGAGACACCACAAACTGGGTTTCCCAATCCCTAAACATCCCCAGATGGTTGGATTAGAACATTTTGGAGATGGATGCATGGGAAGAAAGATGGGGCGATAGATACAATAGGGTGGAGATGCTTACACAAGATGGCTCCAGACCCGGTCATCTATGTTGGCCTCGTGCAGCAGGTTCTGACTCAGGTTTAGCACTTTCAGATGGACAAAGCCTTTCAGTCCTTCCTCTGCCAGCACTTCAATGAGATTGCTACTTAGTACCAGCACCTTAAGAGACAGTAGGAGAAGAGAAAAACATATTTAATACTTTTTTTTTTTTTAATAGAGAGAGAGACAAAATACTCGGAAAAATGATCTGACTGACTTGAAGAGAAGGGGGAAGTCCTTGAGGAAGGAAACGGAACTGATTGTTGCTCAGCCGCAGTTCCAAAACCTTCTTTAATGGCCTGAAGGCTATAGGCGATACAGTTTCTTCATAGAGACCATTCTTCTTCAGCTCCAGAGACATGAGATTTCCCAAACCTAGGCAAGTGAAACATATAAATAACAGCCAACACAGTAGCAGTATACTGCAGTAATAATAAATAAAGTGTCCCCGGAACAAATTCACTACCACTGAAGCTGTGCGGCGTGAGGGTGCTCAGCTTGTTCTGGTTGATCTTGAGTTCTTCCAGAGATGGTGGCAGGCCAGAGATCCTTGTGAGCCTGTTTCCATCCAGATTCAGCTTCTTCAGATGTGTCAGGTTCTACACAAGATAGGAAATATGGTGGACAGTGACTGTATCCCTGTGCCAGAGTGGCACAGGGATACACGCAGGCAAAGCACGAGATCCATTCACAGAAATCAACCAAATGAGAGAGAATTAAACCAGTGTGTCTTCTTTGCCATCAGTCATGTAGTATTTTGGGGAAGGTTTTATTATATGGGTCTCTATATTGAGTCCCGGTGTGGTCAATGTGTGTCAAGTCAAAGCAGTGGACTGTGGCTGTACCAGCAGACCTTTATAGCCAGTTCACCACTCCTCTGTTATTATAAATACGCAAAGGATTCTTTCTTTTTTTTTCTACTAAAAATAATTTTCCTTTCCATCTTTAGGTCATTGGCTATAACTGTTTTCCAGAAAAGCTGTCCGGCCAATACTGGAAAAGCAGGCCCACGGTGGCAGGCAATGATTGGTCAGAATGCGGTGGGCTGTCAGGGTGTGTGTTTGGCCTATGTAATTTTCCTTGTGGTCATTAGGAAACTACTAGCCAGACAGTATACAGAGGGAATTAGCTAAAGTAGCGCTATACTGCGCCTATACTAAACGGACCTCAGTGGGAGAACCCCCACCCATTTTCACAGGTGGTACATGTCTGTTGAAAACAACTTCACCCATTTTCTATTTAATTATTATTTTGGGATGCATATAAAGTACTGAGCTAGTGCTCTGAGAATGACAGCAGAACCCACAGCACTGTGTTCCCTGCAGTAGAAGGCGTGTGGACAACAAACACGCACACAAACAACACAGCGTTACATACAGACAGCAGGTCTGGAGCGAGGCCCTCGTCGTCCAGCTGGTTCATGCTGAGGTCCAGAGTCTCCAGGTTCGGTAGGCCAGAGAAACCTTGTGGAGCAATGCGACTGATGTTGTTCTCTAGAGAAGAAATCGCACAGATGTTGACAGATATGAAGTGAGGGACGCGTCTGATGCAGAACACCCAATAATCACTCCCGTCACCTAATGTACACACACGCACACACACACACACACCTACCTGCCAGGTCAAGTGTGGTGACCCCCGGGTCAGTAATGGATGGCAGGAGTGTAATACCAACACCCCTGCATATGATTTGTTGGTTCTCCGTCTGACACTGCACAGGGAGAGCCTCCGTCTGGTTGGTAGGAGCCTCAGTCCCCTCTTCCTCCTCCTCCTCTTCCTCCTCTCCTTCTTGTCCTTCTCCTTCCTCCCCTTCTTGTCCTTCCTCCTCCTAATGCAATACAGATTTACCAAACAAGCCATTAACCAGTAATTAAAAATGCTCACCCAACAGCTATGACTGTTTTGTAACGTTTTCATAGTAGACACACAAACCTCCTCTTCCTCCTCCTCCTCCTCCTCATCTTCATCATCATCATCCTCCTCCTCATCATCCTCCTCCTCCTCCTCATCATCCTCCTCCTCATCATCTTCCTCCTTCTTCCCAGCCTTCTCTTGATCCATCAGCCTGGTCTTCTGACCGTGAAGTTCCTTCAGTGTGGTCATCAGAGCACCTGTCACCGCTCCAGTGCCACTCCTCTTCCAACCCGCTAGGGGGCGACCTAACCCCACCTGTGGTAATTGCAAATCCTAATTAATCAGAGGTGTGCACGCCATTGTTACATGATTATTTTCAGACCTCCCTTTAAGGGGCAGGAGAATTCCATATACCATACAAAAAACATTCAGCAAAGGTCGTACCACCGCTCTGTGTGAATGTGAGGCATGCGATTGGATGGAGGAATCTGTGTGCCACTCCAGTGTCAATAATGAAGACCAATAAAAGCTCATATGTGCGCCTTTGTGGCAAAAATAAAAAGCATTTACATAACAGACTACAACTAATGAGGCAATATTTTAACATAAGAACATCATAAGAATCTGTCTATGGTGGAGAAAACCCTGTTAAAGCGAGCTTAAAGTAAAGTTTTTGTCTTATTGGTGTAAAATATGACATGGTATTTAGTAATAGGCCTTTTACCAGTCTATAAGCAGTGGACTCAACTGCCGGTGCATGAATCCTCCTCCCCCAGACTCCTCTTCTCCTCCTGCCAGCCAGCCCTCTGACATCAGCTCCTCCCTGCTCCCAGGCGTTCTCCTGCTCCCCCTCAGTCTCAGGACGGGCACCCTCGCTCACCTCATCCTCACCCATAGGTGACCAAACTAAGGCAAAGGTAGAAGTGCAGTTATTACTGTATTACTGTACACCTGCTGCTGAAAGACATTTTCATTGTGCCAATTGGCCTCGCGAGACCATCATGATCTTACCAGCTTCAGTTTAACTTCACTGACAGAATCAGTTTGGAAAACATACAAATCATTGCGAATGTGTCCGAGCACCCACTGAACTTATCAACCAATCAGCACCATATTGATAGCTATACTGGTGTAGTTAAGGTTTGCCAACAGTGAAAACAACCAGATGGATCATCCAATCAACTGCAAAGTATTTTTTGAAAGTGCCTGCACTTTACAGTTTCGGTGACTGACTTGTGACTAACAATCCATCTGGCATAAAATATCCCTTGGCAATGAATAAGAAATGCATCATATTGCTTTCATGCATTCATCCAAGGCAGAAACTTCAACATTTAAAAGACATGGCCTATTACAAGAAAACAATATAAACAGTGTTGGGCAGTAACTTGTTAATATTACTTTTTCCAGTAACCAGCAGTGTAACTAATTGCATTTTACAAAACAGTAATATTATTACAATTACTAATCCAAGTAATGCTGCATGACTGCATTACAATAACAATAATTCTGGTCCTAGCAAACTTAGGGTAGGCTAATTGAACCAACCTGTCCAATCATCTTGTTTGAGAGGCTGCAATGTTTTCAGCTTGGCAGATTGTTGACTCCTAAGGTTAATTATTATTCCAATAAAGAGGATTCTATTCTAATATGAGGTGGTTATACAGGTTGTAATTTTTCACAAGGGGCAAGGCAGGGTAGAGGTTGTGAAAGTAATATAGTAATTTAACTAATTATTTGTAATACCCAGTTATAAGTAACATTACTTATTGAAGGAACACTATGTAAATAGTAATGTATTACTATTCCTGAGTAATTTGTCCAACACTGCTAATAAATATAAAATATTACTTACCAGTAGTGAGACCTGTAGCCTCTAGATGTGGGTCTGACACAGTCACAGCTACATCAGCCCATGGTGTGTAAGAGGGTTCTTCTGTTTCAGGTGTTTGAGATATGAGTAGCATGAAGACATTCATGTCATCCACCGGGTTCAAACCTTGTCCTGCTAAAACCAGTATACTCTGACAAATGCACCAAACCCATATCCTTGGAACTGGCATGACTAAATCTTCAAGAAGGCTGGAGACAGCGAGATCAGAATAAGAAATAGTCCACAGACTAAACAAAACAGCAGTTCCAAGTGTGGGTCACAAGGCGCATTCACACCTTAACAATAACCACTAGAAAACAAATCATGCATTTCTATGTTGAGAGAGGAAATTCTTATTGTAATGCTTCGGCTCTTCTGAATCCAGATAGTCTAACTGCATCTGTACCGCTTGCTCTGACTGGTGACAGAAAGAGCAAGAATGAGATGGGAAGGAGTTCACAGGAGGTGGAGAGGTCAAAAAATAAAACTGTGTCCACAAACGCCTTCGTTCATCACACCATAAGATACACAGCACCCCCACATGCACTTTTCCCAAAACGCCCTCTCCTCCTACTCACTTTAACCGTCTAAGCTAACAGTAGCTAGACAGACGGGGAAAGTGGAGACTAGAGGGAGGTAAGGGTCATATTTGAGGTAAACGATCGAGGAGCAAAAAAAAGAAACGACAGCATCGATAATCGCCAATCGATTATTCAATATCTCAAGGATTATATTGTGATCATTTGAATTGTTCAATTGTATAAGGTTAGGGAGCTGACATCAACAGAAGCACATGTTTAATGATCCACTGGCATGTATGTACTAAAATGCTGTCAGACTACAGATTCACACATACACAATATCCATAGCGTACCATGTACATGCTGTAGGCCTACTGTAAAAGCACTCAACATAACATTGAAACATAACATTGAACCAAGCAGGTGCTACTCTGGGTGTCGACTCTCAACGTGCTGTGAAACCTGCCGACAGGCCATCAGTATTTGCCCTGTAACCGCACATGCAGCAGTGCCAGTATGTTGAGCGTGAGTTTTTTATTTAAACAAATGCAACTGGCTTGAATCTGGATTTCCTTTTGTGAAAGAAAGGTCCAGGTTTAATAAACAATTCCTCATGTGAAATGTGATTCTTTTTACAAGCAAGCTGCTGTCACATAATAGCGAACACAGTAGACGCCAGACTTGCGCCCAAATGGCTTCATGGATCATTTCACACTAATGTAACATTGTGCCCTGCCAAGTCAAACAGAAATAGTCAGAGACAAGTGATGGGTGCACAGTAGTCTGTATACTACCTTTACTCCCCCAACCTCAGTCTGAACTCCACATACAAGCACTTTCCACAGACTCATATTATTGCTAGTTAACGACAGAATATAAACTCCATCATCACCGACATTTAAAGTCACTAGCAGCACCAGGCTTGTTCTGCTGTTCTTAGCTGGCAATGCTTTTAAAGTTTGATCACTAGTGCAAGGTATAATGCACTGAAGAACATGCGGCGCTTACATCTGTCACTTCAAGGAAAGAGAAAACTTTAATAAAAATAAACCAACACACTACAAACTAGTAGAACCAAGTATTTTATTACAGCACACTACAGCAATGCAAACATGATTACATGGTGGCAAAGCCTCATTAACATCAGTTATGACAAGTGTGGTTTGGTTTCAGACAGACATTCACTGAAAGATTGAGCCAATTAAACAATTCCTTGAGACTCCAGTATTGAACTTACAATGAGTAAGTACAAACACATTATACATCAGGTTGAAGTAACAACTCAAGTCATGTTTGAGGACAGCGAGATAGAAACACAGCAACTGGAATGCACAAATTGCAGCCTCATTCACAGTATGTCCAGGATGGACTGCCATCATGAAACCGGTTTTGAACTTAATATAGAACTATGTAATCTAGAAAATGACATCAAGCTATTATACAGACAGAATGATGTTTGTTAGAGAACAGGAATGTTCTGAAGACAAGACTATAGCAGAAACCATCAAAATGTAGATGTTGGTAGGAAGGTGCAGATAGCAGTATTTGTTCTGCAAGAACTACAGGGGTTACTATTAAACGCTTGACCCAAGTCAGCTACCACAAGCACTGCAATTATAGTTTCTTGCCACAAGATGGCAATAGGTTATAGTGTGCACGGTGTGTAGTCCAGTGCCAGTGTCATAAAGCAGATTAACAGCGAATGGTGAAGGAAGGAGGTAAATGTTGAAGACAGGGAGGTGAAAACAGGGAGGTAAATGTTGAGAAAGAAAACGTGCATTGCTCAGTTAGCGAAGGACTGACGCACAGCCTTAGCGATGTACTGGGCGCTGATGCCAAACATGTCCAACAGCTCTTGGGGCTGCCCACTACGGGGCACGCCGCTCACTGCCAGCCGAGTCACCACGATGCCAGGCTCTTCACCCACAGCTGCGAGCACCGCCTCGCCGAGACCACCTGGGAAGACAGCAGCGGGCAAGGGAGGGGGGAAGGCAGTGAGAAATGGGCTGTATATGGACCGACGTCGCCAACAAGACGCCAAACTAACACACCTTCTTTGTAGTGGTCCTCGACAGTGATAATCCTTCCACCTGTGGCTCTTGCAGCTGTCAAGATTGTTGCAGCGTCCAGCGGCTTAATGGTGAACGGGTCAATCACACGGATTTGCTTCCCTATAGGAAGGCATTAGAAATGCAATTCAGGATGAGAAACTACAACAGTGGATTCTTATGCTTGTACGAGTGCAATCCCCTGTATTCAAGTCCCTGAAAGCCAGAGACGACTAGTGGATAACCAGCGTTATTTAGAGAAACCTCTCTGCCACATTCAGCAGTTTCTCTGAGTACCTCTAAATGTCCACTAGAGGTCAGTGTGAATTTACCTTCGCTGGCCAGGGTATCAGCAGCTACAAGGGCCTCATGGAGAGTCACACCAGCACCAATCACTGTAACCTGGTCAGTGTCAGACTGGCGCACCACCTAGATGTGACAAACATTGAAATTACCATGCAACAGAATATCGCCGCAAGTACGCCGTCCAGTTAATACCCACTTATGGTTACGGAAAACTAGCCTTACTTTAGCCAAGCCAACTTCAAACTTCTCATCTGGGGAGTAGATGACCTTTGTGTCAGGTCTGCTGGTACGGATGAAGCAGATGCCCTGGGAAAAGAGACATGTCACATGAGAACAAGACAATACCTCTCCCACATGTCTAGCAAACGGGCTGCCAGAAGCACCAACCTTTGTGTTGGCTGCCAGCTCCACGGCCCTCTCTGTGGATACCGCGTCGCTGGGGTAGAAGACCGTGCATGTCGGGATCGCACGGAACATGGCCAAGTCTTCCAGAGCCATCTGGGAGGGGCCATCCTCACCTATCAAGTTAAAATGTAATTTCACCCCAGCAGAGCCTGACGTCACCCACTGCACAATGTTGAAAAATGCTAACATGTAGGTAGGGGGCTTAATGAGGGGATTTGGAGAATATTAACAGTCTCACAATTCAGTCATATAATGTTAAAAGCTATAATTATATGTAGGGTGCAGTTACTCCTTAAGTAGTTATTGGTTCAAGCAAACACCTGCTACATTCATGTAGCTACGGTTTAGTGCATTTCTGTTTGTGAAGTGGAATTCTCACCAATGGAGACTCCACAATGGGACCCCACCAGGTTAACATTCGACTGGGAGATAGCCCCCATGCGGATCTGGTCATAGGCTCTGGAAAAGAAGGCAGCAAAGGTGCTGGCAAAAGCTACTGTGCGGTCACGGGTGGCACAGCCCATGGCTACGCCCACCTAAGAGAAAAATGGATGCATCCTTAAGAAAAAGGGAACGCTTCGATAGGGTCATCAACAACACAAGTAAGCCAAATAACTGCACTAGTGTGCATCACCATAAGGTATGGGACGATATGAAAAATGTACATCACGATTATCCTGGCCAGAACAATTGCGATAAACTATATTATCACGATTATTTTAAAATGGCATTAAAACATACTGGAATCACTATTTTACATTTTCTTAAGAAGCAAACATTTCTATTGCATCATGACAGTGTTATATTTTTGTGTGATTAATTTAGTTTTGAAACCAGTATTTCAACTAATTTATCTTTTGTCGGGGACACAATGGGCAAGCTGAGCCTTCAGCCATAGTTGTGATTGACTGGAAAGATGCAGGCTAATAAAAAAAGTTAGGATTTATAAATGCAATTGGACTGTATAAGTGAGCTAGACAGCTTTTGTCAAGCCACTTGTGAAAATATTAACATTTATGATCATCACGATAATGGTCATTTACCACAATATAGACGGTATGTTTATTGTGTTAAACAATATCATACATCATCCCATCCCAATCACCATTGTGTTTGCACTACAGTAGCATCAGCGGCAAGTGACGCTATGCAGTAGTTGACAATGTCAAGACAACTAGGTATAAGAGTCATAAGGAGTCAGTCAATGACCATCAAAAACCAGAACTGAGTTTATAGTGTGCTTTTTACTGAGGTGTATTGTACTACCTGCAAACATTACAATAGTGTACATTTGTAATTTAAATATCCTAATCTTAATACCTCAACCTCTGAAGAGTTTATATTACCATGTTCTGTTCAGCAATGAAGCACTCAATGTAGCGGTCAGGGAAAGCCTTCTTGAAGGTCTCAGAGAAAGTAGAGTTCTTTGTGTCTCCATCCAGAGCCACCACCCTCTGGCTAGACTGTCCGAGCTTGGCCAGAGCTATGCCATACGCGCGTCTTGTTGCCATCTTTCAGGCGGAGAGACAGGGAAAATTGGAACAGGTTGTTGAAAGGTCAAACCATGGCAAGACCAAGCATTGAGTCAGTCATATCTGCTCTTTGAAGACTAGTTTGTTCTAGTTGACATGAAATGTATCCCACAATACCTTGTCTCCCTTGTTGTAGGCTGGAGGCACAGGCAGACAGATTGGGGAGAGGTCCGCAGGGGCTGCATCCTCCTTGGGCAGCTCAGGGCTGAGCTTTTTGTCAGGAGCTTGGATACGAGCCTGCAGGTCTTTCAGGACGTCATCCACACGGTCCTTAGGGATAGGCTTCCCATGCCAGTTGTCCATGTCCTCAATGTCTGAAATGAAAAGTGCTTTTACAAGCCTTCGCAAGTAGCACATAAACTAGGGCTTTTGCTACCATATGCTCCTCTCAGGAGCGTTTACTGGGTATACACTCAAATTTTGAACGGTGCAGTTATGATCATTTCCTGATGTTAATACACTGGCTCAGCCGGTTACAATTTTGTTGCCCGAAATAGAGATTTTAACAGTAAATACTCCATCCTAACATTTGTCACTTCAACATGATACAGTAAATTGCTGCGAGTATGTCAGTATATGGACCCAATAAAGGAACAGTCCTTCCTTAAAAAAAAAAAAAGTTTTTAATTAAAAAAGCCATTTGAAAATATTTCAGGGCAAAAATAACTCACTTTTGAGTCCTTTTCCCTTGAAGGTCTTTGCTACAATGCAGGTGGGTTTGCCTTTGAACTGCTGTGCCTGCCAGAAAGCCTTGCACAGCTCATCAACATCATGGCCATCCACAACGTAAGTGTTCCACCTGCACAATGATCTCAGTTATTCACCCAAATAGCCATTGCAACATGTTACAAATGTTATATTCCAATTTCAGTCTAAATAACAGCAGCTTCCAGCCTTAAATTAGACATCATTCTTAAATAAAAACAGAAGCCATAAATTCTTCACTGCCATAAGGGGAAGTTAACCCTTTCCCCAATTAAGAAATTATGAGATTTGGAAACAGACCCGAAACCTTCACAGCGTTTGCGGTAGGTGTCCGTGTCATGCTGCAGAGGAGCAGCCTCACTTTGGCCCAGACGGTTGACATCCAAAATGGCCACAAGGTTGTCTAACTTGTAGTAAGAGGCAAAGGCCATGGCCTCCCACACAGAACCCTCCGAACACTCCCCGTCACCCATAAGGCAGTACACACGGTAACTGCAAGGAAAGAGGAATGTAGATTTTAGCAATATAAAAGATGGCGCAGCAGCATGGAACAAAGTAGGACATATCCTTACGTGTCAAATTGAAATATTGCATTATGCATTTAATTGACATCAAGGTATGAAGCAAAGTACATGATTCTCAGCTAATCATATCTTAAGTCACTGAAGACTATTGGAATAATACACTACAAATAAACCATGCAGGAGATTACAGTGCCAGGCAGAATTACAAAACTTCAGAAGTGGGCAGTTCCCTATTTGTATACTGCAAATACAAACAGAAACTTTCATAATATCAAATAGCAAAACTTGTGCAAATGATTTCACCACTTAAAAGCCACATAGGATAACAGAATGTTATTCTCTTTCACTCATCAAGTTATATTCAAATTCATATTTAAGCATAGATTTATCAGCGATGGTTAAGACACCCCATACTAGTACTATCACAAACTAGTGCACCTGTACACTGGTGAAAAATAAAATCCCATTAAAGAGGCTTAAATGCTTCGTATTCATCCTAACCTGGCTTTGTCAAAGTTCTTCCCAGTGTAGGCCATTCCACAGGCAGCTCCAAGACCCTGCCCAAGAGACCCCGTGGCTACATCAACAAAGGCCAGTTTCTGTTTGGTCAGAAAGGGGTAGAATTTACAATGTGAGGGGTACATGTTGGCTACTGTTATTCATCTATTATATTCATTTATATAGTTTGATAAACAGTTATTTTGACGTTTAATATTGCCATGTAAGATGTTTGTTATATACATATGGCCTACCATTTTGCAGTGTGCTGCATTATACACACAGACTACCGTTGAAAATGTTTTCCTAACGAACTGTTGCAACACAATTGTGTGTGATAAAAGGGAAAACATTTTAATAAAAGTACAAATCAGAAAGACAGCAAAACATTTTATGACAGTCTGCTCACAGGTGTAGGATGACCCTCCAGTTCGCAGTCGATCTTGCGCAAGTTGAGCAGATCAGACTCCTTCACGTAGCCCGCCTCTGCCCAGGCAGCATACAGAATGGGTGCAGCATGGCCCTGGGAAGCGTGAAGAAAGCCAATGTGTTATAGTGGATCAAGGCTACTGCATCCCCATTCTGGTTCTGGAGTGTTTTAGACACCCCTTTTCAAAACATACACTGTTCAAATGAATGGGTCGTTAGACTTAATCAAGTTTGTTTGAGCAGGGATGCAACACATTACAGGGTAGTAGTACTCCAGGAGGACTGAGAAACACTGATTTAGGCTATGGCAGTGTTCTCTGGCCTAACACCGAGCACAAGACACAAACCTTTGACATGACAAAGCGGTCATTGCACTGGTTGCGAGGGTCTTTGGATTTGTAACGCATAGTGTGGAAGAACAGCACCGACATAAGTTCGGCTGCACTGCAACATGATGTCGGGTGCCTAGAAAATAAAGTACAGTTAGGTACATATCATGCAATTAAGCATTAGGACACCAGATACATGCATGCTTGTGAAGTTCACATTACGTCAGTATTTTTCAATATTGTAAAATCATACGATGCTGCCACAAGTACTTCTAGGTAAGAGTACGATTTGACAATGGCCCATAAAAAGCCTTCAGTTTATTAGAAGTTCTTATTTTCAACATGTACACCATGACCTGAGCAATGCCATCTTGTGAAAGTTAGTTGCTAAAGAGTGGCCACCATTGTAATCACACACATTTGGAAATCACACATGCATTAGCCAAGGACAGTTTACCTTCCCCATGTGGGCCAATCTTAAAGTGTCACAATTTTTTCTGCTGCAGGGTCACATTGGGTTATCTTACACTAAAACACTGTTAATTTTGCATTCCACATAAACATTCCAGGAAACCATTTACCCCATGTCCATCCATTTAATGGTATTCTGCTGAAAAATAAATTGATTATAAATGTCAACTTCAGTAAACACAATTGATGCAAAGTAATTGTATTCATGGCATTACAAGCAGGAAGCTTAATTTCATTTTTATTTGCAGACAGAGGTAAGGCAATTGTATCATGTATAAAAGTCACCATGATCTAGATAGAATATAGCCAAGGCTAACCCATGTTAGACCTTTAAGATTTAAAAAAAAAAAAAAAAAGGATATAATTACACATTTATATATAAAAGCAAACATGCACATAAACGTACACGTTTAGATGCGTCATGTCAACGCAAGTGTGTGTACGCGCTCAAGTACAAGAACACATTGTAACGATTGTGAATGTACCTTATGCTACATGCATGGCAGTGTCTCAAGCAGACGGTTGTATTGTGAGTGAATAAGTGATAGAACTGGTTCCTCCAAAAAACAAAACCATTTTCAGAAGTAAAGTTGCATCACAAAGTGAAAACTATAGCACGTCTTGAATATACCTGATATAGCACGTCATGAATATACCTGCGCTCATGCATTCTGTAGAGAACATTCAATGAAAATCCTATCATATTTGAAGTATTCGTATGTTTAAACTAGATCTAAACACTTACAGTGTAGACACAGGAGAAAACGCGAGCCATTGTATTTAACATGATCGGTACTATGGAAGTCCATAGAGGACTAAATTCAAATGAAAATGCAATCCCAAATAGCATTTTCATTTTCAAACAATTCCACG
>JAODUK010021404.1:9618-25436 GCA_027564635.1 Typhlichthys eigenmanni
GTAATACCTTGTGCCCCCCCCCCCCCCCCCCCCATGCCCCTCCCCCCACCTTACACTTCTACTTCCAGGACAGGAAGTTCTTCAAGGGATTCTTTGCAAAAGTAAGTGTGCTGCTGTGAGTGTGTGCTGGCGTTCTTTCTCCCCCTCCTCACGTTACACCCCCATGTCAGGAGGAAGCGCTCCGGGGTCCAACACCACCTTGCATGTGTGTGTGTGTGCGCTCGCAGCTGGGGCAGGGGCACTGTTATTTATATTTTATTTGTGTGTGTGTGTGTGTGTGTGCGCAATTGTGTGTTGGGACTGGTGTGTGCCCATCAGCTTCTTTTTGCACAACAGTCCAGTGCACAAACGGTTGTCTCTAAGCAGTCTCACGCACGTACGTGCACACACACACACACACACACACACACACAGTCTTGGTGATAACTATTCTAACTAAAGGCTACATTGACAACTGCTTCATCATGTAACCACCCTCTCTTCCTTCCTGTTTGTTTAATATGTGGGTTCTTATCACACAGCCCTTGGACCGCCTGCTCACCACTGACTCAACCTTCCAGCGCTTTCTCTTCTTTCCAGGCGGTGTGCGAGAGTGCGTGTGTAGAATATTCCACGTGCGCTCACTGCGCGGCAGTAGTCGGAGGGTGTGTGACGTGCATGGAGGAAGAGGTGGCTGGCTTACTTGACGACGTGTGCCCATGTTGTGTCTGCAGGCAGGGAAGAAGGCTGTGCGTGCCGTGCTGTGGGTGTCTGCAGACGGGCTCAGGGTGGTGGACGATAAGACGAAGGTAAGTACAGCCTCTGGACGAGCCTGTCTGATTAGATGCATCTGCTGTTACCAGTAGTAACATGTCTTTGTGGCTCAGTGACCTCCAGGATGAATATGGATTATTCTGCACCTGCAACAAAAAGAGCTGTTGTAGTGACACCTGCCGGACAGCAGGTGTCACTGCAACACATGTTGAGCTCTTTGGTGTGCATGTTTTTTAATTAATTTAATTCCAGTGTGTAACCATTACACAAGTGAAAGTTCACACATTGTCCATTTGCTGGTCCGGACTGCAATTAGCCCCCTGCCCCCCGCCGTCACACATTTGCTTTAATATTCATAATTTTGTTTATTTCCAGTTTGTGTAAAAACTTAAATATGTATGGCATTGTCGCTATAGTATAAATATGTCCTACAGGATTTAATTGATGCGAGCTGCTCAAATTTAGCTTCTTTTTTTTTTTTTTAACTTTTTTTTTTTTTTTTTTTTTTTTGCACAGACAGGCTGTAATGCAAAGTGAGTTTTTATCTTTGCTTGCAGTTGCAGAGCACACACATATACCCCGAAGGTAAGCAAACAGTGTTGCTACCTGCAGTTTAGTTTAGTCACAGCAAAATCAGTTCAATGTTGCAAGCGAGAGAGCTAGGTTATTATAGTGAACTATACCTACGTCACAGTAGCGGTAACTCCTGGTTGGAAAATAATATCACATGGTAGAAATCGAGCTCCTTGATTTGCCGGCCGATTGTTTCAGGAAATTGTATAGCCTGTACATCGAAAAGGAGATTACTTCTGTCAACCACAGTGTAGGCCTACCTATCCCACTGCATGTTATGCAACCTCTCAACAAACCGCCAAGTCATCAAAAACAGCAGATTTTTAGTGCACCAGAGATCGCATAGCAATCACACCAGAGCGAACCGCACTGGAGTTCAGGTGAACTGCACCCGAGGCCTCTGCTGTCTGGAGGACCCGGTCCTGGTCCCGGGTGGGCACCCAAGTTCGGAAGAGAGCATTCACACCAACACACAAAACCGGACGGCTCAAGTGAACTCGAAAACACCAAAGTGAACACCAAAAGCTCTAGTGTGAATGCAACCTCAAGTTAGGTCATCAGTGGTTATTATGTAATCCAAGCAGTTACTCTGATGCTCTCCATTTTCAGGATCTGATTCTTGACCAGACGATAGAGAAGGTGTCGTTCTGCGCGCCCGACAGGAACTTTGAGCGGGCTTTCTCTTACATCTGCCGGGACGGAACCACGAGACGCTGGATATGTCACTGTTTCATGGCCATCAAGGACTCTGTAAGGGCTCATCGCTGCCTTAATGTGGGCTGCTGTTGTTACTGAATGGTCAGTGTGTTTACAAAGCAGAATATTTATTACAACCAGTGATGTAGTCCACCCCTGTGCCCCTAGGGAGAGCGTCTCAGCCACGCCGTGGGCTGTGCGTTCGCCGCCTGCCTGGAGCGCAAGCAGAAGCGGGAGAAGGAGTGCGGTGTCACGGCCACCTACGACGCCAACCGGACCACCTTCACCCGCGAGGGCTCCTTCCGCGTTACCACGGCAACGGAGGCGGCAGAGCGCGAGGAGGTCATGAGGCAGCTGCAGGATGCAAAGAAAGGTTGGCTTCTTGCTCTCTGGCCAGTGTTTCAGCGATATTCAATGTGTCAGTGAGTGAATGGCATGGTAGAGTGAAAGCTAACTGTGGTGACGCGCTGTACCAGCAGAGTCCGACGTCAAGGTCCCTGTGAGCTCCGCCACCAGCACGGCGGCCAACTCCTCGCCCCCCCACCAGGGCGGCTCCCCCTCCCCCACGTCCTCCCCGCCCTCGTCCGCCCTGGGCGCCCAGGCCATCCCCCGCAGACACGCGCCCGCCGAGGCCCTGGCCAGGCAGGGCTCCTTCAGGGGCTTCCCCGCCCTCAGCCAGAAGACGTCTCCCTTCAAGCGACAGTACTCGCTGCGTAACGACCTGCCCTTCACCATGCAGCGCAAGTCTGACTTCCCCATAACAAACACTGGTAATATCACCCTACAGTGCCCTAACCTTTGGATTACATTGTAGTTACGCTGCAGCTCCAGTGTTCTTGTGTTGTGCTGTAGCTCCTCTAATGTGAACCCTAATGTTTGACACCATAGCTTTCACATTAGCTACATGTTATATGGATTAATGTTGACCTAAACTGAGGCTAGTTTAAGCTGTAAAACTAGAAAACTACAGCTGAAATGTGTAACATGTGGAATGGCACAGCCACTCTATTTCTCAGTCAGTTAGGAGCTGCTTTTTGTCTTTCCATTTGGAAATGGACACAAATAACTGCTAATAGTGGTTCAGTGGGATCAATATTGTGATATAAATAGCAGTTTAACGGTTAAGCAAATGAAAACATGAGAGGTTGTACACTCAACTCAGCAGTCTGTTGCTTATGGCAAGTGTCAGTGTGTGGCATGTGTCATGGACTCTGTTATCCTGTGAGCGGTGTGTCATGTGCTCTGCTCTTCCCTTCAGTCCCAGAGGTAGAAGGAGAAGGAGACAGTATCAGTGCTCTGTGCTCCCAGATCACCACAACCTTCAGTGGGCCTCCTGAAGACCCCTTCTCCTCCGCACCGATGCCCAAGCCCCCGTCGTCCCCCCAGTCTCCTGGGGCACCAGGTGAGACCACTGAAGAAGCCTCGTGCGCATGCGTGCGTGTGTGTGTGCGTGCGTGTGAGAGAGCAGTCTGATGACTGGAATGTCGCTGGTTTGAACTCCCCACGCATCACCACATACAGTACATCACAGCCCGTGACATTCATGAACATTGCTAGCGCCCCTTGTGGCTACACAAGGGAGGGTCTAGCTACTGTACACTTTCATTTGTCAGCATAAGTTTTTGTCAAATATCATTTGCACTTTTGAATGAAATGACTTGCAAAAACTGTGTTATTGTGCTGCATGAGAATGTGCTGCATGCGTGCACCTAGCATCAAGCTTTGGCATCGGCTTGCATTAGCATCTGTCTCTCCATCTAGTGAACGGCACGGCCCCCGGCTTAACTATCACTGCCACTACGGCTAACCCCCCAGGTCTGCCCCCTCCACTGCCTGCTCGAGACACTAACCCCTGGGCTAAGACCCCAGGAGGTGTCCCTGCCTCAGCTCGGCCAGGTAAGGAGCTGTGTCACGCCTCCGTGTCGTCTGAATCGCCTCAGAACAATGCACTGTCTGAGTTGTTTTTGTTTTGTTGTTGTTATCACCGTGTGTCCTGTCAACTATATGTTTGGCTAATGCATCATGTCATTTAAAGGTATTGTCAGTTATTCTGATGGACGCTTGCTAGCTTCAAAACATAAACAATATCATAGGGTGCCCCACACATTGGAAATATGCATTGCAAAGGCTAGGATATTGTTGCCGTCTACCACTTTGTTTATATTACTATTTGCGGAGCCAGGGTTGTGTGGAAGTACTGAAATATTCCTTTCAGCACGCATTGAGAACGGTAAGTTAGTGGGCCTCGAGGAAATCTTTGGTGTAGGTATAGTCAGCTTACAGTTGCTGACTATACCTTTAAAACACTGGTCAATGGCCAGATTTAGTGTAGCCTTCCCACGCGGACATGACTTGTTTTGTGAACATATGAATGATAGCCAATGCTCAGTCTTGCTGAGTGGTGTCTGGGGAGGGTTGTGATGTCCGTCTTTCCCTCCAGCAGGCAGTGACTGGTCGTCCCCCGGCCCGCTCGTCCCGCCCAGCTCCTCCCCGGGCGTGTCCTCCCACCGACGCACCCCGTCCGAGGCAGACCGCTGGCTGGAGGAGGTGTCCAAGTGTGTGCGGGCCCCACAGCCCAGCCCCGTGCTGGCGGCTGCTGGCCAGCCATTCCACAGCGCCATGCCCGTGTGCCACGCGCCCCCGCTGGCCTTCATGCCCCCGCTGGTCGCCTCCGTGCCCATGCTGCCCCCGCGCCAGCCCGCCTTCCACGCGTCCGCGCCGCCGCCCCCGGCCCCCTACCCCATGTCCAATGGGCTGGCGTTCAGCGGGGTGCCCGTGATGGGCATCACGCCCTCCCAGATGGTGGCCAACGTGTTTGGCTCGGCCACACAGACGCCATACACCGCCCCGCCTGTGGCGGCGCCCCAGTACTCGCAGCAGGCAGCTGCAGTGAGCGCCAGCCCCTTCACCAAGCCCCCCCAGCCCTCCAACGGCAGCGTGGCCTTCAACGGGGCAGAAGGCTGGGCCCCTGCCCCGCCGGCCCCCTCCCAGCAGCAGACGGATGCCTTCGAGGCCCAGTGGGCAGCGCTAGAGAGCCGCTCTCGCCAGCGCACCTCGCCCTCCCCGACCAACCCCTTCTCTAGCGAGCTGCACAAGACCTTTGAGATCCAGCTCTGAGCCTATTCCTGGGAGAGAACAACACATAAACACACAGCAGCAGGTAACATGGAGGCTGATCGGAGCTGAGCATTCTGGGAAGGAATGGGGGCGGAGCCCGGAGAGGAGAAAACAGGCTTCAGCTCACCAGGCATTTCATTAGCATTGTCTTGTATTGTTCTGTTCTTGCTTTGGATCTGCGTGGTCCTCGATACCCTGTGGAGAAGCAAGGGGGAGCCCTTGTGCCCCGACCCTTCTGGAGAGATGCCGGTCAGCTCCCAGCGCCCCCTGTTGGAGGAGACGAGACTCTTTCCCACTAAACAGACCGACGACTGCAGCACTGAGAGACGTGAGCCTCCAGACGAGAGGTTCTCATTAATAACTTCACAATCAGAAGAAGTGAGAGAATGCCAAAATCTTTATTTTTATGCATTAAGTATATTTTAAATAGCTTTGGAATCTAACAGAAGACTTGTAAGTAATCTTTGCCAAAGGCACAGGCTAGCTATGGTGAGTGGATGTGCGTGTATACAAGAAATGACCGTGTATATTATACATAAATATATATCTATAAAGAATCTATACTGTACACACACATTTTAATGTGATGTAAAAATAGATTGCGTGAAGGGACTGCATTACTTTTCCATTTTCTTTTTTTTTTATAGTTTTTTTTTTTTGACTGCTTTTTAATTTTTTAAAGATTGCAATTTGTATATCACATAATTGGACATGCAGCATCTCACTGTAAATAGGGTATCATTGCAGCAACAATCAGTATAGACCCAGCAATGATGGTGGTTGTCCCCCAACTACCTGGTTCTTTTACCAGTGCTCTCTTTATCTGTGTTTTTATTTTTAAATAAACTTCATTTTATTTTAACACAAGGGATATTGTCCTCTTCCGTTAAACTGCCTTTTTTTTTTTTTTTTACAGCTGAGTTATAATATTATATTTTGCACAAGCACTAAAGTAGATTATTTTACCTCACTGGATGATTAACTGCTAATGGCTGGTTTTAGGTAGGTTAGCTGTAACAGTGTAGGAGCTAAGAAACTGGTTAAAAGATTGTTTAGCTGCCACTAAAATCTCCTAAACAGTATGATTTGGCTATTTTGTTTTTGTTTGCAGGCTGCAGCAGAAAAGAACAGTGTTTTATCAGTTTGGTCTGCTCTGTCTGGTTCCTCTCTGCTGAACTTCTGTTTTCTTAATCAACCCTGTGAATATGATCTATTCTTTTTTTTTTCTTTCATTTTGTAATTCTTTCATGCCTTTTATTCCATTTATTTCCAGAAATACTGAAGATAAAAAATTGAATAAATTTATGGGGGCTAGAGGAACGTTTGTGTTTGTCATATTTTCTATGCTCAGTTAATTTAGATGCTGAGCAAGATTTTCAGGTGGGTGTTCAAACCAGCATGTTTCCACACATTTTCAAAGTTTTTTTTTTTTTTGCTTTGAGTTCACAACAGGGAATCCCTGTCTGATGCTAAAAAAACATGGATTTCTCCCAGACATACAGTTTTAACAAAGATAACATAAATGTTTGATTTAAACTAGAGAATGGAGTAATATTAGCTTTCATGCTAATGCTAATATTGCTCAATTCTCTCTGCTTTAAATTAAACATGTTGAAATGTTTACACTATAACAAAGTCATGTATAATAACTATAATATAAATAATATAACTACACGTTAAAACAGGTTAGTCTCAATTTTCCGAATTTGAATGCACTTTGACCTCTGCTCTGAGAATGTGCCTCCTGAGTGTGCTCCTCTGCCGCACAACAGGCGGCGCTACCGGGATAACAGGATTCCAGCAGCCTTAGTTATTATAAATATAACGTAGAAGAAGATGTATCTGATAGTAACAAGTGCATGTGCATTAATTCGGCGTTGAGCAGTAGGTGGGAACGTAAAGGTAATACCCCCTTCTCGTTGAAACTTCAAATTGTATAACTACAGCAAAAATAATTATTAATTACCCACTTACTGTCGTTAAATGATTGACATTCGACGCTACAAGAGTGCTTGCTACGTTACTTCATCGATGTGGTGCCGAACTGGTTGCCCTCGCCAAATTTGGTCATTTGTCTGCCGTACTGCATTTGTAGACGGTCTACTGCAGCGCTGTAAACAAAGTACCTGTTTCTCCGATGTGGGTATTTGACCTGTTCGTGACTTCTTAACGGGGTTACCGGTACGGTAGTGAGTCGCCCACATTGAAAACAATGACAAATTCGTCAGTCTAGGAACAGAAGGTGGCAAATTAAGACTAATGATTTAAAGGTAAATATGGCTAAAGCACACACCATTAAAACATGTCAAACATAGTATGAAGGGATGTTTGTCCACACTGTAGACAAATTAATCATATCTTTTGAGGGAACACTTTAGGCATGACACTGTGGCTGCACATTCTCTGCATTGTAATGGTAGCAGCTAGCTTAACCGAGTTTCTGTCTGTGTTGTGACATGAAGCTTGAGTGACCTGTGAGGAACAGTAACATAGTCCTAAATCTGAGAGGCATTGTACTTTTGTTGTTTTGCGTTTTAAATATAATCTCATGCTCAGGGTTGGCAGCTACGGTACCGTTAACGTCGCTAGCAAGCTTGCTAATTTAGACATTTGAATTTGTTTGATACATTGTCATCAATTTGAGTAATTAACTTGATCATACACACTTTGTGTCCCAGAAGCATGCAGAGCCTGTCTATAGCACAGATGCAAAGCTGGGTTTACAAGGGCTACCACTGATGTAGGAAAGGTAATGCAGTTACACGAGAAAGCTGTACCTTCCACGTGTCATGGTTGATGATGGGTTTCATGGCTTCTGCATGTTTCCACCCCAGATTTGCACTTCCACAGCCTGCTCAAGCCAAGCTCAACGCAAGCCAACATGTCTCCGCGAGGCCGCCTGCCTGCGGTCCTAACAGTAATGGGGGCCACCTTAGGAGGGCTGCTCTTATGGCGAGTCTACCGTAAGAGGAAGCAGCTGCCTTCCATTGAGAAAGCAGCAGATCCCGTGGAACTTATGTGTCCTGTGCAACAGGAGCTCACATCTACAGAGCGCCAAGCAGCACCGTTGCCAAATATCGTGGACTCAGAGTGTGAGGCTGTGGAGAGTCAGGACACACAACTGCTGCCACCTCTGGTGGATATCCCCACTCCAGAACAGCTGCTCAGAGTGACCCCAGTGATGATCAACTCTGAAGAGGAATGGGAGCAACTGTGGCCCTTGCTGCAGAAAGAGCTTTCAGTCTTCCCTGTACTGGGGCTTGACTGTGAATGGGTAAACACCCCTGTATGTTCACTGATGTCACTTGTTTGGATGTGGCAGACATTTTGCTGAGATAATTGAGCAGACTGCTCATCTTAACACATTACCTATATAAATATGGTAATGATTGGTTGGTTTTTAAATGAAATGTAAAACTGTCATATTACATGCTCGCATCAATGCCTGGGCAGGTTTAGTACAAGCTAGGGCTGTCCCAAATACCATTTTACAGGTTTGGAATTCTTGATGGTATTTCCAAACGAGTATTCAAATACTCTCTCAAAACACCATTAAAAAAAACTCAACTATAATTAAGAAGAGAACAGAAGTAATCTTCGATTCCTAGCTTCAGTGAGCACACGTGAACATAGCCATGCGCTCAAAATGGCCACTTTGATTGACATGTCATTTGAGCCAGTCAGAGCTGTCAAATTGCGTGTGTGTGTGTGTGTGTGTTGAATGAATAGCCTCACTCTTCTTACAAACAGAGCTAATTGCAATCAGTTGTGTTGATGACACGGTGTAGGGCAGGCAATTACATTTGAACATGTGGGTTTATATGGAGACGGTAGGGATTAATGGGAAAACATGCATGCATAATGTGAAAAAAAAAATACTCAAATCCAAATATTTAAATCGAATACATACCCAACAAATGAATTCCCGAAAAATCTAATATTTGGGGCTAGCCCTAGTACAAGCACACATAACCGATGGCTATAGTGAAGCCAGAGCTAGTGATCTGAACACCATGAACTGTTAAGTGTAGTAGAAAACCTAGTTTGGTATATTGAATCATGACCTGCAGATTTGCAGTAAGCATGTCCGTATCGTTAAACTACAACAGAGAGACCCGTGTGTCTGCCTTAGTGAGGTCCTATGCAGCAGATGAGTCCAGGTGACTCCCCCATGCGTCTGGCCCTGCAGGTGAACATGAAGGGCAGGACGTCTGCCGTCTCCCTGCTGCAGATGGCCTCCTACTCGGGCCTGTGCGTCCTGGTGCGGCTGCTGCCGTTCCGTTCCGTGGAGCAGCCCCTTCCCCTCAGCTTAATGCAGATCCTGCAGGACCACCGTGTCCTCAAGGTGGGTGTCGGCTGCTACGAGGACGGCAAGCGCCTTACCCGCGACTACGGCCTGACGCTGGCCTGCACGGTCGACCTGCGCTACCTGGCCATGAGGCAGAGGTACACTGTCTGTTGTCGTATACTAGGATGTAGGTCGATATGTGACTCCCTGCCTTTATTTTCCTGTTGTCTTTTTCCACTTGTAGACACGTCCTATTAAATAATGGCCTTAGCCTGCAGTCCCTGGCTGCAGATGTGTTGAATGTGTCTCTGGACAAGTGTCTGGAGCTGCGCTGCAGTGACTGGGAGGCCAACCAACTCACTCAAGAGCAGGTCATACACGTTTTACCAAACACGCATGTTAACGTTTGCTCTTGTCTTGTACACAGATAACCTGTAGACTGTCATATCACACTTGTGCCTCTAGATGGCACTCAAGTACCCAGCTAATTCCTCACAAACATACCTTTGTTCATTCATGTAGATTATATACAAATATTTGGCATTGCTTAATATTATGAACAAAAAATAGAATACCAGTTATACGTATTGCCCCATCCCACACTCTGAAAACACTTGTTATACAAACGGCGTTAACCGTTGTGTGTGTGTGTGTGTGTGCGTGTGTGTGTAGATGAGATACGCTGCCAGAGACGCCCAGGTTTCCATTGCTCTCTTCTGCCACCTGCTGGGCCTCCGTTCCTGTGGCAGCACGTATGCCCAGCTGTCAGCGCGCTGCCAGGGCCTGCTGGACGTGCCCTTCAAGGGCCGCGCCGGAGGGGAGGGGGACGGCAGCGGCGAGCGGAGGCGGCGGCCCAGGAAGCAGGCCAGCTGTGACAGCCCTGAGTCTGGAGATCAGCAAGTCCCAGACCCACGCAAGAACAACAAGAGGAAGCCACTGGGTGTGGGTTACTCTGCCAGGTCAGCCATTGGTACACTTAGATTGACATTGGATCATTTCTGTTTGACATATGGAGCAAGTCACACTGCATTGCCAAATGTAATCCCTTCAGTGGTCCAGTTTTGTGGCGATATTAGTGTTCCTTCAGCAGTAGACGTGGTCCAAAGCTAAATACCTGTTTGGATGAGCACATTGTCTGTGTCCTCGCAGAAAGTCCCCCCTCTATGACAACTGTTTCCTGTATGCTCCTGACGGCCAGCCTCTCTGCACCTGCGACAAGAAGAAGGCCAAATGGTACCTGAACAAAAAGATAGGAGGTAAGGTGTCCAGGCGTTCTGCTTAGAGCGTATTTGGGCTGAACCATTGACTATTTTCAAATACAAATTTGCGACGTGCACGTTGCAAAGGCATTGTTTTAATCTATTACACATTGAATGTTGAACAAAACCTTGACTTTACATTGCTAAACATTTTATTGTAAATACAATTGCCGTATCTGTCAGGGAAATCACAATTAGATACTTACCAAATTCTTAAGTTTTACTGTGTGCGGTCTACATGCTTCACAATGTCCAATTTGTCCATTGTTTGTTGTGGCTCAGAGCTAGAGAGTGAGGATCCCTTCATTGTGAGGCTGCTGTTTGAACCTTCTGGACGGCCTGACTCGGAACAGGACTACTATCTCACCGCCAAGGAGAACCTGTGTGTGGTGTGTGGCAAGGCTGACTCTTACATTAGGTATGTCAGCCTCTATTCATTCATTAATCCAGCCACAATAGAGCTTCCTACTAAATAATGGAATGGAGTAGAATATTCTGTTGGTGATCTATGAAGCAGCGTATGATAACTTGACAAATTGGCAACTATCACACAGTGGCATAAATAGTTTGAGCACTCCTTTTTATGCTCGTAATACTCACTGTACTACCAGTACATGGCAGGGAGTGTGCAGTTCCAAAAGGTCTTGAGTTACCATCGCACTGCTTCTGATGCATCATATCAATATCCAGTACAGAGACCCTTGTATAGGCATAATCTTACGTTCTTATTGACTCTTTCTTATTTAAACGTATTTTTCCGCATCTAACCTTTACCTCTCAACCTACACACCTCACACAAACATCAAAATAATCACCACATTCCAGAGATGGGTGCTATTACTTTTCACAAACATGCATTCAATACATTTCGATGATGGTTCGAATCCGACATCAACCTCTAATGGCATTTTAATATTTGCTTAATACAGCTGCTACCTTCAACTACATAAATACATAAAGTACGGGCTAGCTGTAGCTACTTCACCTCACAATGAACTCAAATATGTCCTTCCCTTTCAGTGCTGCCAGTGGCATAGTAGATAGAGCATGTGACTATGAATCTGAAGGTGCAAGGTTTGAATCTACTACTGCAACATAATATACTTATTTCAGCTACTAATTTGAACTTTAAAGCTGCACTACCTAATATTTTCACATTCTATGTTTAGACAATTTTCCTATATGAAAAGGGTTACTTCAATATAATCCTCAGACCTCAACACCTTTAATGACCACCCCCCACTACTGTTTATATAGCAATTTCCACACTGTTGAATTTGTAAGTTCCGCCTCCTTTGACGGACAGGGATCAAAGCCAAAGAGCACTGCAGCATGCATTCAGCAGCAGCTCTGTCAGAGCACTGAATAATGGCGGATATCAACGTAAAGCACCTAGCATTGTTTCGTCAAGTTTGTGAAGTAAAATTCAACATTGCTCAGCTACAAATTTTTAACTATATTAAATGTATACAAAAACAGACACACACCTCCACACACGGTCTATGTATGTATGTATGCATGCATTTATGTACGCATGTATGCATGTAGACACACAATATTTAATCTATTATTCAGTCTGTAAATTATTCTGCAAAGTCCTCCTTTAAATTGGCATGATATTTTCTTTGGAGTTTAATGACTGCAGCGCTAAGTTATATGATTTTCTGCATTGGAAAGTGATCGAATACATTGTCTGTTGTCCCTACATGATATCCCTACATCGTGGATCTGTTAAACTTCTGTCCCTTTTACTGAGCGGCAATCATGGGACGACGGGGGTGTGGCTTCACAAGATCATAAGGGAAAACCAGCTCACAAGGAGTTGACAGCCACAAGCCACACAGCTTTTATGTTAAAACAATATATTTTGTCGGTAACATACATTTAATTTCTGGCTCTAGTCCTTAGGAAGCAGCCCTTGTAGCCTAGTGGGATAAAATGGCCTTGCAAACACGCACAAGTCTGCTCACAAAAAAAACAAAAAAAAATAACATTTGTAGTATTATTTAAATGCAAGCAAAAATAAGCATAATAACATGACTAAAATTTTTATTTATTTTTTTAAGGTATGGGCAGGGCCAACCCACGCAGTTTCTAACACAAACTGCCAAAAATCTTCTAGTGCTTCATGCTCCGCTTTTCTGTGGGGGGTTGGACGACTAATGTTCCACTTTTAATGTGAAAGGTTTTCCCTCAAACGTTGCAGCGTCCCGTTTGTCCTTTATCAATGCGTTGTACATGAGACGTTCATGGGGATTGACAGCCCGTTGTCCTGGCACCAGGAAAAACATTGTTCCACACGAGTACAGACGCCACTTCCCTGCTGAGATGAAGGACCATAACTCCCATGATGTCCTGCTGCTGTGCACGGCCTGCCATGCTGCCTCCAACTACCACGACGGGCTGCTCAAGCAGCAGCTGGCGGAGGAGTTCAGCGCCCCGCAGGGCTGCGAGGAGGGAGTGCGCCTCCTGGAGGACCCCGAGCGGCGTCGGGTGCGCTCGGCGTCGCGGGCGCTCCTCACATCGGCCGACAGCCTGCCGGAGCAGAGGAGGCAGGAGCTGCAGGCCGTGGTCAAGGTGTTCCTCAACATGGGGCAGGAGCAGGAGCTGAGCCCAGAGAACCTGCAGCATGCGGTCACCCTAGAGACCAGGTAAAGCCTGTCTGTCAGCCGCCATTGGGTTCTTCAAACATGGTTCCACTTTATTGAACACCATTGGCAAGGTCAGCGTATGCTTTCAGTGCCGGTATTCGCATTGGACATCTTCCGTTGCTTTCTGAATGAGAACGGCAACTAAGGCTCTCCCAATATGAACTATAGAAGGTGGATTTACACCTGTGCAGTAATTACTGATACATGAATACTGATTGATGCTACGGTCAACATTGGAGTGTTTTGAATGCAAAAGTAATTAATAGGGTTTGTGTATTACATGCACACATACATATGTGTGCATGTGTCCACGCATTAAAAAAATCTGCAAATGAGCTGTTATGGCTACACAAATGCTTGCTGTTAGAATGTCAAGTGGTTGCTTTATAATGTTTATATGAATTCATATCTAGTATATAAGTCCGTTGCTACCAGTAGTTATCAAACCCATACATTTCATAAGCCTGGCCAGATGCACTGTGGTGCGATTGTGATCCACATCTGCCTAACAAGGTTAAGTTGGGCAGCTGAGGCCTGCAGTGTAAAGACTGTCCTTGTACCGTGTGTGTGTGTGCTGCAGGATCTTCAACGAGGCCTACCTGCCTCACGGCCTGAAGGTGGTGCGTGCGCACGCGGAGCGCGGCCTGCGGGGCCTGATGGAGCTGGAGCGCCGCTGGAGGCAGCACTTCCTCAGCTGCATGCAGCCCAGGCACCTGCCCCCGCTCTGGGCAGTGGACCACAACCACAGCAAGTTCCTCCGCAAGTACGGGGAGGACCTGCACATCCAGCTGAGCTGAGGTGTGGACGCTCACACCATGCACCCATATGGAGAATGGAGCCCACCGCCACATTTGTCTTCTGACGACCACTCTTCTTCATTTCACCAGCCAATCAGCTTATTAGAATGGGGGAGAGAGACTGGTTGTTTTGCCTGCCAATGTGTCTGGGAGAGTTGGCAAACTTCTCAGACGCACAACTATAACAGCTCTGTGTTTATGTGTGTGTGTGTGTGTGTGGCTGGCGTGAAGCTTCCATATCTGTCATTGGCCCGGATGTGTTGGTGTGTGTGTGTGTGTGCATGCTAGGCTGGCTGTCTGTTTGTTCCTGTGGTTCCAGGCATAATGCTTGCCAGAGAGACACTGCCTGTCTGCCACCAGGAGCCTGACTGGCCCAGGTCCCACAACAGCCTGTGGAGAAGAAAGCTCTCTCAGTGAAACGTGAAAGTCTTGGCCATGCCTCACATAGTGACGCTTTTTTAAACAGAAAATGATTTAATAATGAATGTAATGGATTTGTTCAGAAACGGCTGCAACCTGCTCTTAATTTCCCCTTTAAACCCAATTTCTCTTTACCTGCAAGGTAGCAGCCCCAATTATGTTCTTTGACTTTGTGTTTGTGAAATGATTTGCTCCTTCAGAAACATTTTAAATGTGACCCAATTAATCCAATCTGCAGCTGTCCCACGTCAACTTAAACTTCCTTAGATCCAAAACGGCTTTCCCCAAAGGCATCTGGAGGCACCTTCGTTGTGTGCTTGGTCTCTAGGCATGCCTGGCACCAGTATGGGCTCATGCCACATGGGCTCGCCCCTGTGCTTCTTTTGGAGAGGGGAGAAACACAGCAGTGGCACATGTCCGGGGACTGTTGGTTTCGCCTGAGAGTTGGGACGCCTCCATGGTACATGTTTTAATGTGCCCCTAACCCCTGACTTGAAGAGCTATTTAACCGACACCCACACATTCCTCAGCCACAGCTGATAGCAGTTCATTCCTAATGTTCTTCTCCAATCCACTTCTAGATAATTATATTGATAGTGCCAACTATGAGTTTGATTCCTGTGAGCAGCAAGCTAAACTATGAAGATGGCCTTAATATATATATATAAGCCCCCTTTGCAAGGCATAGACTAACCTTTTTGTGTATGATGATATATTTATATGGACAAGTTAAGATGTTGGCAGCTTGTTCTTTTAGTCACCCATATTATTCAGTTTTTTGAAGACTTTTCCCTAAAAATTGTGTAAAATAAAAGTAATATTTGTATTCTGTTTTTGTGGTAATTTCTTTAAAATAAATGTTGTAGTAGGCCATATGTGTTCTCCAGTTGATGTACTTCATAGAATTGCGTTGGATAATACAATTCTGAATAAATACTTTAGTACTTTGAAAATATGTTGGTTTGTGGACAGTTTCATAGAAACTGGTGGATGAATACACAGGTTACCATTTTCTACCCAAGCAGTTTGAGGAAGGTGCCAATAGCCCACACTAGAGCACGTCATTGTGAACATAAACGCCTCAAGGTGGTCCATCCATCCATCTTCATCTGCTTATCCAGAGTCGGGTCGCGGGGGCAGCAGCTTCAGCAGGGGACCCCAAAGGGAGGCGCCCAGGGGGCATCCTTAACAGATGCCCGTACCACCTCAACTGGCTCCTTTCGACGCGAAGGAGTAGCGGCTCTACTCCGAGTTCCTCACGGAT
>JAODUK010021424.1:0-25429 GCA_027564635.1 Typhlichthys eigenmanni
AAAATGTCTCTACACATCTCTAAAATGTGTATATATTGTATATACTGTATGTGCATTACATAACAAGGTATTCAGTTCGTTATATACAGTAAACACTTCCCCAACAACTCATACATAAACACACTGTACATGTGATGTAACCACAGAAAAATAATCAGAATAATTTGAAGCAAGCTTCAAATGGTGTCTTCTAAATAAAATATAAATATGAATTGTTATGACATTAATACATTTAAGATTAAACTAAAAACGTACCCTCATCACGAGAGTAATCCTCTCCAGAATGTGGCTCAAAAAGATAGTCGCCAGTAGCAAGCTCAAACGCCTGCAAAAGATAGTGTGTATAAGTATGTGCATTTTGTAGAATAATCAGAATAAATGCACCGTATGCACATGACTGTATGTACAGTGTGTACAGTTTGTGCGTGACAGACAGACAGATATACAGACAGACAGAGGGACAGACAGAGAGACTCGGGGTGTCCCCACCATGCAGGCTGTACTCCAGATGTCAGCAGGGGTACTGTATCCAGCTCCTATCAGGACTTCAATGGAGCGGTACTGCCTGGTCTGAATGTCTTCTGTGAAGTGCTTGTGCTGACAGAACAATGTAGCGTTTTATGTGATACATTAATACAACGATAATGTATTGACCCAAGGTAATAGACCGGCATTGAGTGGATATGACAGGCTAAACACATTGCATATTGCCTTTGCCTGGAAAGATACACAACTATATCTATATCTTAATGTTACTTACCACCCAGCAGGCATTGCCCAAGTCAGCAATTTTGACCCGGATGGTGTCAGCATTTTGCGGGTCTAGAGGGTTGACCAAGAGGTCTGCAGCTCTGGCCCTTACTACCAGGGAAAGACAGAAATAGCTTGTGTATTACCATTTTAAAGTTTACAGCTACAGTTTTAAGTTAATGTGGTTTATTAAACTGTGTGTGTGTACAACATATATTGCTTGATTGACAGAGCTATTACTTTCCTATGTCCTTTCCTATGTCTGTTTTGGTGCAAATACAACTTTTTTCACTTTAATATGACAACAAACTGTTTTCTATGGTAGAGTAATGGTGTCCTGAGTAGACAATAACATTCCCTTCTGTGTGTGTTATAAACTGAGCTCCTCAGTTCTTTGTTTTCATATAGCCGGTATGGCTGTGTGCATGCTAGTGCGTGCGTATGTTAGGGTGTGTGGGGGCCCAAGAAGCATTTGTTTTGGTCTGAGATGCTAATGGTGCTTAGTGTGACATCTAGTGACAGGCAAGATAATACATAATTCCTTTAAAGATGGAGTTAAGATTGTAAGATAAATAATATATTGTTCCTACACAGCCCAGGCTCTCTATATGGAAGATATACAGACGCAACTTTAACCGAGCCAAGACAATGCGTTTCCAATTTTAAGTTGTTTCTTCAGGCTGAAGAAACAACTTAAATATATTCAAATTCAGGTGCCACACTTGATTTACATTTATGTAATATGCCCTTGGTTCTCCTGTAGATCGACTCATTCAAAGATGCTGCATAAATAGCCTTGTGGTAATCTTTTCTACAGTATGTGTATGGTAGTACATCTATGATATCTGCAGTTTACAGCAAAGCCAATGAGAAGAAATATAATCTTTATCCTTCCAATAAAATAAAATGTGGCAATACAACATAGATGCAAATCATCAGTGTGGGTGTACAGGGTCTTTCAACATAAGACAGAGCTTATGTGTAGTTATACAGTACATACAGTATATGTGGCCAATTAAAGGGAATGCAAAGACTGATATTGAGGTTGTAGGTTGAAGGCAAGCATCAGTGTCTACATAGATCTCATTCATACATGAGATGCAAGTTGTGAGATTCTAGACACTGGGCTTGTGCATTCCATCAGCCAGCGTATCTCAACCACCATCGGTCAGCGTCTCAACAGTGCCTTTAAACATTTTCTGCCAAATCTGAGAATTGTATTCTTAACCTTATAGCCAGCTCTCATTAGGAAACGTAATAGAGTGAATTTGTGTTGAAGCAGAGCAGGCATTTACATTTAATAATATCTCTCATGGACATACACTTAATTTAACGTAATATAGTAAGAATGAGCATAAGAATGAACATGTGCTCTTTGGTTTTGCTCTCTGATTAAAATGTGTCTGGTGTACTTCCTCAATTGTTTCCTACCTAGCCTCTTAACCACAGTCCTTACAATGATTGTTTACAACAGAAAGAATGAGGAGCTGCATTGGAGGTGTATTATCAGGCAGCTATGAAATGTAAAATATAAAGCAAAACACTAACTGTCACTCCTGCTGGGTTGATCCTTCACATCGCCTAAGAACCAAATACAGTACAGTTTGATTATATCACTGTTACGGAAATGGTAATAGAAATTAATTAATTAAAAACGTGAGGGCAGAATACAGCAGAAGATTACAGCAGATCAACTGTTTTACGCATTGACAAAGGCGTCTACAGAGTAACTGTCAAATGTGTCGTGTGTACATGAGCATCCCATTACTTTTATGAGCGAAATCTATTTAAACATACTGCTTTATCTAGCCGATTTTCTAGACCATAAGATATACACTTGTGACAATTGACAACTGGCTACTGTACCACCAAAATATGTGACTTATAGATCAAAGTGAATATGAATATGAATTCTAGACCAAATGTAACTTAGGTGTTTTTTTTTCTTCTTAACGACAAATTGTTTTGATACGCGTGACCAACACTCTAATACGACATCGTCCGTTAACACGGTAAGGTGTACTGTCAACACAGCATGAATGACCTCTCACCTTTTGGTGTGTCCCCCGTGCTCGAGGACGACACTGTGCGACTGCGGTCGGCCGCGGGACTATTTGGCGACGGGCCCGTCCCGATTTCCGTCGTCCCCGACGCGGGGTTCCCTGGCGCGGGGTCCAGGGGCAGGTCGGGGATGCGCGGCGCCGTGCCTCGGTGGCGCTCGCTGGAGCCGTTGGTCAGGCCCGGTCCGCACAGCTCGCCGTTGTACACCTCGTAGCTGGAGCTGAGGGAGTTGTCCCTGTCCGTGTAGCTCAGCTCCGACTCCACCAGGGGGCAGAGCAGAGGCACGGGGGAAGGGGTAGCGGGCTTGAGTCCGTCGGAACCCGAGCGGACATGGCCGTTGGTTTTGGCCGTGTTGTTGTTGTTGCTGTTGAGCAGCTTGACGGGGGAGGAGGTCTCTGTGAGGAGGTCGGCTGTGGTGTCGTCGTCGTCGTCCTCCTCCTCCTCATCGTCATCATTCTCCTCTGCTTCCTCTTTTGGCTCCGCCCCATCCTCGGCTTTGCTCTCTGTCTCCACCGTCTCACTCTCTTTCTCCGTCGCTTCCTTCTCTCCGTTCTGCCCCTGCTCTCCCTCGTTGACACCCTGCGCCTCCTTTACTCCCTCCACCTCCCCCTCCTCCTCCCCACCGCCATCTTCTTTCTCCTGCCCTGCTTGGAACGAGTCTCCATTGCCCTCCCCTGCATGAGGCGGGAAAGTGAGGGATTTGTCTGCAGTGGGCGTGGCCTCCTCGTCCTCCTCTTCTTCCTCCTCCTCCTCCTCCTCCTCCTCCTCCTCGTTGGGGCGAGCGTCCGAACTGCGGTGGACGTGACGCTGCTCCTGGGGAGGGGCTGCACCTGATGAGAGAGAAGGGAAGGTTGGTTCACGTCTCCGTTGCTAATGCGTGTTGCAGGGTTGTGAAGGCGGCAGTGTGGCTCAGCATGTGCAGGCCGTGGGGCCGAACTTGTTGTGTGATCACTACCTATTGGTTGTGTCATGTGATCACTATTGTGATTGCATTATCCTTTCAATGGAACGTGCATTCACAAAAACAGCACCATCGCATTCTGTAATGGAGTGAAATTAGCTAATGGGGTCGTCTTATAACATTAACTAAAAAGAACGTGCTGAAGAAGTAGTTCAGTTTTTACTTGGTTCTGATCACAAGCCCCTGGTGGCCAGAAGAGAACTGCATCTTAAGGCACTTCTACATGGGCTTCAACACTCTGGTGTGATGGTTCCCATTCACCCATTAAGACAACAGCCCCTCCATACACACAGTTCCCAGTAGCCACAGTGTAGCACCAAGGGACCTTTTTGAAGGGTAAAGTGCTTACAAGTAGCTCAAGGCAGAAAAGACGAACTGCAATCTGATATTACCTATATAGTTCTGGATGGATATATGACACATGAATATTCAAGTTACCGTTTGACAACTTGCAAAATCTTTTCAATGCCCGGGTCAGGATAAAAACCAGTAACCTTCTAAATATTAGATTAGTTGGTTTGCCTCTCTAATCACTGGGATATCTCCCCGATAATAAAACAGTACATATTTAATACAATAGTTTTGAATCAATAGTTGTCAGAATTTTATGAGATTGTAATAATTTTCATTCCTATCTTAAGACATCTATTTCGGCCTGGTTTCAACATGTGTATAATGCTGTTTTGTACTGCTTGTATGCTGCTCTTTAATATATTAAGGCTGATCTAATCATCTACTCATGATTTGATTGACACAATCCTCTATGGCGAACAACTTTGAATGGAGAGTTTCTAAACTGACACACAAACCCGAACATGTAGTTGGACTGTCTTACAAGTATGTATCAACACGCCTAAGCATCTAAAAGAGTGGGAGAGAAGGAAAAATGTGCAGGCAAAGCTAAGGACTGCGAGGATGACTAGCGAGGAAGAGAAATATGAAAGATAAGGGGAAGTGAGAGAGCAGGAAATGGCTGCTAGGTTCAGGAAGAAATAGAGAGGGTGATGGTGATTATTTCTGAATCAGCCTTGCATATAAGCCTACATAGTGGAACTGGCGTGGGTGGAGAAGTTTGAGAAAGTCCACTGCCATTTCATTCACAGACAAACACGCGCGTGCACACAGGAAGCATACCTTTAGCAACGGCTTTTCTAAAGGTATGCTTGGTTGGTTGTTTGTTGACAGTGTCGCTACAGTAATCAGAATTGTCTAACCTAAAGTATTGATGTTCATCAACATTTTTGTCAAACCCCTTTAGCGCTAAGCTAAATGCACTAAATGCTAGGGGTTAAGGGATTGTGTTGTATTTTGGTCATACAGTTAACAAACATCGTCCTCATACACTGAAGAATGTTCCACACCGCAGACGTGTTCCAAGTCAGTGCATAATATGACAGCTTCTATGTAGGTTTCAGCTGGGGGGGGGGGCACCATCGTTCTGTGACCAAAGCAGTCATTCAGTGGAGAAAGCCGAGCGCCCACGAGCAACCCTGAGGAAGCCGAGCGCCCGCGAGCGCTCCCGGAGCGACCGTCTGCGCAGTGTTTGTGCGCGCAGGCAATCGCTCCGTCCGTGGGTGCTACAGTCATTTAGACGTTAGGCTGATGACTCATTTGACCAACCTTGGAGAGATAAAGAAAGCACTCACACGTGTGATTGGTCAGCCTGGTGGGCCTCTCCCTCTCTCCCCCTCCCTCCTCTTCGTCCTCCCCATCGTCTTCTTCGTCCTCGTCGTCGCTCTCCCCCAGGGCAATGGTGGGGCCTGGGGGCGGCGGCGGCACCGCCTGGGCCCTGGTTGGCGTTCCCGCAGGGCGCCTCCGACCCCCGTCTCCCTCCCCATCCTCCTCCTCGTCGTCCTCATCCTCCTCGTCGTCTTCTCCACCCCCGGGACGCTCCTCCCTCCTCTCGGCCTCCCGCTCCAGGGCCTCGATCTCCAGCATCCGCCGCTCCAGCAGCTCGGCCTGACGCTTCTGCTTCTTCTTCATCTTCTTCTTCTTGTTCTTGGAGATCTTCCCCACCTGGTGGACACAGGAGGAAAGTGTCCGTCAGCCCGCATGATTGGACAGTGTCTTTGGGAAGGGATACGTTTTAAATGTGTTGTCGTTGGTGAGGTCTTTGGAACTCCAGGTCACAGCTGCATTGGCATTCATCAGATGAACACGCTGTTGCCACTAGAAACGTACAACTGATTTTAAAGGTAGGTTCAGCTGACATTTAATGTAACGGCGTATTGTGTGTATAGTATAAAATACATATACGCACATGTTTGGATTTGGAGGTATGCATTCAGTAACATTTTTCACTCTTCATGGACAACAGTGAAAGTGAAAACTGTTGGCCCATATTTACCAACTGTGTGTGTGTGTGTGTGTATATGTATATATATGTATGTATGTATGTATATATATAAAATCTTTAGTTTTTTTCCTTTCACTCTTTATCTGACGTTTTCTGACTGCCTGTTGCCTCCCACTCTCACCGACTGGCTCAGACACATGACTTATAGGAATGCCAGAATTGTGTGTGTTAGAGATAGAGAGATTCGTCAATGCAATTTTACATTTCAACACACTGAATGCTAACTCAATTATTCAACAGAAGAATTTTACAACAATTACTAGTAACAATAATACAGTTAATATAAATACAAAAACACCCATATATTCATGCTGTGTGTCAAGACTAAGATGCACAATTTAACCAGCCCCTAATCAGTTTAATCCTTGAATTTGTTTAAGATGCACCACTGCTATCTACAGTATTACACACACCAATGAAATATGATCTGAGCATCTAGCAGAAGCAACCTAGCATGGTTGGAAATGTAACAAGAAAGAGAACACTCAACCAGCATTATCTGGCTAATAATTAGTGGAAGATACACAGCTTATTATAAATTAGTTAATATTAAGACGTTAGCCTACCTTTTCATGCTATTTTAGTGTCACACTGCATTCCCCAACAACTATTTGTACATGCTGCTAGCCTGCAGCCTCGAGAGACATTCTGAACTTGTGAGTTCCACATTCTTCTATTTGCTGACTTCTATAAGTCTGCATGTTGTCCATTCAAAACCAATTGTGGTGAAGAAGCTAACAATAGGCGTCAAATCTAATGAATTAGCAAGGGATCACACCACCTTCAACCAATCAGACATTGTTAACATTTTCAAACAAGCCACTTCAGGTGATTGAACTACTTACAACCCATCAAACATTGTGATTATTTAATCACAGAAATCTATTCCTGTTGCCATTAAAGGTCATTCTTGAGAACGTGTGCTAAACTCAAGCTCAATACAATATTCCTCTGGGCCCTCTGCAGTGCCGTCCCAAGCAAAGCGTAATACTACGACTGATAATGTTGATGTGAGCGGTGTTTGAATATTACAATATTCCTAACAGTAATGGAATATGCCAATTATATAAAGGTTTCTGTGTGCTTCTTGTGTGTGTGTACATGCTTTATATTTTATACTCACATCTGCTGTACTCACCGGTTTGAGCTGGGGGGCTGTGCTGACTGACAATGACAAATAGAAAGTGGACATTAGAAGTTGCAAAGTTGACATTCTTCTCATTCTTCACAGCGCTTTCGTTGAAATGAACCCATTAGTCTGAAACATTGTCCATTCCATTCCTTGCCATGTGTATCTGTATAATAACTATTGTCTGTTTCAGAGACAACAGACAACTGCGGGAACTGTACAGAATTGCAGAAACCCTATTCACCGAATGACCTTAATATTTCACTCACACCATCTATACTATAAATCACATGGTTTGGTTTTCACAGGTGGACTTCTAATCTTCATACAGTATGTATAATGCATAGCTGTACATATTATACGTGCATATTTATTTATATGACCCTAGATACCACACAGTACATTTACTGTGTAACACACATTATGATTTTATAGGGTTTAGTCACATTAGTTACACGTTTTCATAATCCCCAAAGCAAAGTCAGGAAAAGAACAGCTTTCTCAATGAATGAGAAGGAAAACGGAAGGCATTTCAATGTGGGTTTATCTTCAGCAAACACATGTTCACATTCAAATAGTGAGACCAGTAGCTAATGACATGATGCCTGCTGCAGTGGCTGTTCTGTTAAACCCAAACACATTCAAGTGGAGGCAGCAGTGCGGCACAGAGCGCTGCTGTTATTTCCCCCCCGATCAGGTCACTTGCACTGTGACAGCACGACTGCTGCCCTGGAAGTCTTGTGGCCCACCTGTCTCGCAGCCATGCTGTCTTTTTTCCAAGCTGCCTGCTAAGGATTAGCTGTTACATTCACTAATAGGTTGGCTTAACGGTTAATGGTATGCAGTTTTAATAAGGTTAATGTTAGAGTAACACATAGATACCCATTAGGCTGAAGGAAGCAGGAAAATAAAATATAAACATTTCAGAACTGCATCCTGTAAATGCAGTATTTAATGGCAAACCAGTTTCACTATTGCTCCCTATTGCTTGGGTGAAAGCAGCCCTCAACAAGCCCTTGTGTGAAGAACACTGGTTTACTGGAGTGTGTGTACGTGCATGTACCAGCTGATCCGGAGGGTGGGGGCGCCCCGGCCTTCTGCCACTCAGTTGCCTCTACAGCCATGCGTCTGACGAAAGCATCGTCCACACACATGAGGATGTTCTCAGGCTTTATGTCTGTGTGGATGATCTTACACTTACTGTGCAGGTAGTCCAAACCCTGCAAAACCTACAATACACACGTATGTGTCACAGACACAAGTTGGAAAACAATTAGGTAATTTAGCAGACGCTTTTATACACGTAAGTCACATATATATGTTATACCGGTGAGTGTGTGTGTGTGTGTGTGTGTGTTTATATATTTACATGACTTACATCAAGTCACTTCTTCTAATCTCAGTATGTAAAGTAGCTATTTGCATAAGGTTATTTACAACCCTAGACACCATACTGAGCACAGTGTCATTATATAGGATGTTAAATGTTATGGCACATGAATGACGATATGATTAATTTGTTTTCACTAACTGAATGACAGATAACTGAATGAATACCGTGAACATGAGTTCCGAGCAAACACTGAGATGGGGAGAGTTAAGTTACAGTGCAACAAGCAAATGTGTGCATACAATGGTGTGTGTGTGTGTGTGCGTGCGTGTGCGTGTGTGTGCGTGTGCTTGCCCGTCTGTGTGCGTGTGAGCGGCCATCTACTGTACCTGTCTGATAATACTCTTGACACATGGTAGAGGCAGCCCTTGGTAGTTGGACTTGATGATCCACTTCAGCAGGTGATGACCCAACACCTCAAACACCATACACACATCTGGGGGCTAGGAGTCAAGGACTGGCATACACAAACAAACTCTCTCTCGCACTGGCACATTCTTGTTAAGGGGATACGTATGCCGTTGACGCCAGAGATTTTGAAGTCATCTATGAGCTGGACCACCATGTCTTTGTTGGGGTCAACGGGGTCGCTCTCTCGCACCTGAGTGATGGACGAGAAGATGTTAGGACAATGGAATGGGAGAATTGATAGGAAGACACTACGAGCAGGGGAGATTTTAGCCCATGTCTGTCCGTATTAGTTTTACAGCCTTTGCTTCCTTTTTCAAGGATTACCGTATCAAAAGAGTTGGTCAAGAGGGGAGAATCATTTTAAATCTCTGCATATAGAGTTCAGCCAGTTCAGTTCAAGTCGAGGCCAAGTTGAGGCGCTTGTTAGGGCAAGCTTAACCTCGCGAAACCATCCTGATCTCCCGAGCTTCAGTTTCATTTCACCGTGAGAATCAGTCTGGAAAGCCTCCGAATCATTTTGAATGTGTCCGAGTAGCAACTGAACTATCCAATCAGCGTTGTGTTTATAGCTACACGGGCATGGTTTTCCAATCAGCGTCGTGTTTATAGCTATACGGGCGTGGTTTAGGTGTGCCGACCATGGTGCCGACAGCGAAAACTACCAGATGGTTCATCCAATCAACTGCCAAGTATTTTTTTGAAAGTATAGCCATTCACAAAGAGTTTAAATGTACGGCTCCCCAGATGGACTTCTGACAACAATTCCTCTGGCATGTCAGGTTAGGGAGATTGAGGATGAGAAAACTGTGTGGAGATGGGAGATAATGGATATCTTCAAGGGTAGACTGAATTCCACTGGCCACCAAGTCAGTTAATCTTGTGTGGCCAAAACTTCTAATTAGTGGCCACAATTTTGCATGCATTTATACGAAGGATAGAACTATATAGATACGAAGTAACAAAAAGTATGTTGTTAAAATAGGAAACAACACATTTATTAAATCTTAACATCTTGTAGGCTGTTTATTAATTAGTAGTGTTACATAGGTTAGGTTAGGTTGGTAGTGTTACATATTCACACATTATAACATACAGTACAGTAGGCTATGTTGACAACAATTCAGGCGAGCAACAAAGAAGCTATCATTAGCCTTTGTTGGATCGACCACCTTCTGGGGCCAGTCTAAAGATGCGAGGCAGAACATTTTTTCCCCCCGTCGGTAATTAAAAGCAGCGTCTGCGTCAGCGTCAGCGTCATAGCAAACCTGAACGTTGAATTGAGCTGATGCACTATGGTCCAGCTCCGTGTGTGGCGTAGAGCGGGCGGAAGGCCGCTATGTGCTGATTGATGCGAAACAATCCCGCGTTACATGCTGCGTCGGAGAGACTGTTTCTGCCAACTCTGGTTGATGCTGGCCCTTATTTACCAAGCAAGCACTCCACATGTGGAGCTAAACTGGAGCGAATCCGCTCTGGAAAAGGAAAAGGGCGAGGAGGACGCTGCTCGCAGAGTTATCGCTGCTTTTTCCCCAAAGTAAAAAGGGAATGCTAAGAAAGAGAAAGGGTGGGAGGAACAATTACATAGAGAGCAAAGGAAGGAAGGAAGGAAGGATGAAATATGTAAGAAAGGAAGGAAAGACAGAAAATATTAGGTATAAAAGGAAGGCATAAAATGGATTATGGAAAGAAGGAAAGGAAGGAAAGGAAGGAAAGAAGCAAGAAGGAAGCATGCATCCAGTGTGTTAAAATATAGATGAAGTAGAACTTACACATCTCAGCAGTTTGATCTCATCCAGGGCCGTCTCTGTGTAGTGCTGGGCACTTTTCACCACCTTCATCGCCACAAAGTTCTTTACCCTAACAATCACACATACACATCATTTTGTTTTGTTCAGATTTAGGTTAGAAGTAGAAGTGATAATAATGATATGTGACTAATTTTGATACAATATAATTTTCGGGTACACATATGGGGGGCAGCGAAGGACAGGGGCATCAATGGACCAAACTCGGGCAACAGAGGCTGGCTCTAGGGACGTGGATCGTCACCCCGCTGTGGGGAAGGAGCCGGAACTCTGTATTGGACATTATTCTACTCTTGAGTTGCCCAGTGTATGAGGCGCCAGGCGGGTGTGGGGATACTAACAAGCCCACGTTTGAGTGCTATATTGGAGTTTACCCTGGTGCACTTCACTACATGTACGGGTTGTGGGAGGGAAAACTGACTGCCGTCTGTGCATATGCACCAAACAGCAGTTCGAAGTATTTGGCCTTCCTGGAGACCCTGGATGGAGTCCTGTATGGGGCTCCAGTAGGGGACTCTATAGTTCTGCTGGGAGACTTCAACACACACGTGGGCAATGATGGAGACACCTGGAGAGGTGTGAGGAATGGCCTCTCTGATCTAAACCCGAGCCGGCATTTGTTGTTTGACTTCTGTGCTAGTCACGGACTGTCTATAATGAACAAAATGTTCAAACATAAGGATGTTCATAAAAGTACGTGGTACCAGAGCACCCTAGGCCGAAGTTCGATGATCGATTTAGTATTGTATAATCTGATCTGAGGCCGCATGTTTTGGACACTCGGGCGAAGAGAGAGGCAGAGCTGTCAACCGACCACCACCTATTGGTGAGTTGGGTCAAGGTGTGGGGGAAGACTCTAGACAGACCTAGTAAGCCCTAACATGTCTGGTAAGCCCAAACGGGTAGTACACGGGTGAACTGGGAAAATCTGGAGGAGGCTCCTGCCTGTGAGATCTTCAACTCACACCTCCAGCGGAGCTTCTCTGGCATCCCTGTGGAGGTTGGGGACATTGAACCTGAGTGGGCAATGTTCAAAGCTTCCATTGCTGAAGCTGCGGCGGAGAGCTGTGGTCTCAAAGTCTTAGGTGCCTCAAGGGGCGCTCACCCTCGTGAACATCGTGGTCGTCCTGGTCGTGGAACAAAGGACAAGCTCTTTACTCTCGCAAAGGATCCTAAGGAGTCCTGGGAGTATGCCCTTCCAGTCTACATGCGTTTTCTGGAACTGTAGAAGGTGTATGACCGGATTTCCCGGGAGATAATGATTAACATAACTATATTACGGGTACAAGCGGTCAAAATGGGTTTTCTCAGGAGGGTGGCTGGCATCTCCCTTAGGGTTAGGGTGAGAAGCTCAGCTACCCGTGAGGAACTCGGAGTAGAGTAGCTTCTCCTTTGCGTCAAAAGGAGCCTGTTGAGGTGGTATGGGCATCTGGTAAGGATACCACCTGGGCGCCTCTCTAGGGAGGTGTTCCAGGCACGTCCAGCTGGGAGGAAGGCTCAGGGAAGACCCAGGACTAGGTGGAGAGATTATATCTCCACACTGGCCTGGGAATGCCTCGGGATCCCCCAGTCAGAGCTGTTTAATGTGGCTCGGGAAAGGGAAGTTTGGGGTCCCCTGCTGGAGCTGCAACCCAACTACGGATAAGTGGGTGACGATGGATGGATAATATTCACTTTAACAGTTAATCATTTAATATTTCAAATAAAGAGATGATCACATCCACCGCAGCAATACAACCTAGTATACTACCAAGCCACAATATGCATCAATCACACTGCTACATACAATTACATAAAGCATCAAATCAATTCAATCAACTGGCAAGCGGAATCGGACAGTTTTCACTTTGACCGGTCATCAGCCGGTCTGTCTAAATACAGCCGGTTGTGTTGACAATCATACAATATTTTTCATGGATGTGGCACCGCCATGCAGGTGCTGCAACGATATTTACACAGCCAGGAAATTAAATCAGCACTCAAGAACAGGCAGCTAGCAATCTGTGAATATATATATTTGCTAAATTTAATAAAAAGCGTATTATTTTATAATCCCTTTAAACAATCATGAGCACTGGTGGCTAAGGGCCCATAAAAAGCAAATATTTAAAACAAAATATCTGCATCTAAATGACAGAGCTATTAATCAGGAAGAAACTGAATCGGCCAGTCAGGCCAATAAAAATTGCATTGGCATACCTATACCGTACTATGTAATTCTTCTTGAGGCAATCTTGTGACGTTAGACTAGTAAGTCGACTAGTAATAAATTAACCAAAGTTTAAAGCCATTAGTGTAATATGCACCAAGTGAGATAAGTAAATGACTGTGTATGTAGGCCAGGTGCGTTCGTGCGTGCGTGTGAGAACCAGCGAAACGTGATACTAGGTTGACGACTTGACGCTAGGTCAAACTAAGTCATCAGCCCTTGATGGCCGGTACATCAAGACAGAGCAAGGCTTCTTGCCTGTTTTGGTGCTAGCAAAGCAGGGAAGGTTCGGTTGCCACTCCTGACATTTAGTTTGAATGCTCTGTAGGCAACTGCATGGCATGTGTCATTTTTTGTTGATATAGTTAAAAAGGCCAGGTACCGGTTCTGCGTGTGCTTTACTCACTGTATGTCCCAACATAGCCATACGGTCGAGAAGTGACCCCATCCTAGCTTCCTGATCACATGGTACCTCCCATTGAACAAATCCCCTATTTTCACCGGATGGTACCCTCCTGGGAGACAGGGGAAGAGAGAGAGAGAGAGGGGGGAGGGGGGTAAGGAGCGGGCAGCAGGAGAAGGGAAAGGAGAAACAGTGACAGGTTAGGTGTTTTATGGAGGGCAACCTTCCAAGGGGAGACAGTAGTTATAGCTGCAGAATACCAAAGTAGAATGAATGAGCAAATCTCTCCTACAGAGAACCTAGTATTTCTACTCTCCTGGGAGTCCTAGTATTTAAAACATTTGCCATCTTTGGTCCACTAACTTGGAGAGTAGGATTGTACGATCTATTTCCAACACTACATACGTTTCTATGATGCCTAGCCTTTTATGAACATCAATCTAGTGTTTTGAACATAGGCATGAAAAACCTGACTTACTGAAAGCCAATGTCAATTGACAATGTCAATAATAATAATAATAATAATAATAATAATAAATAAACTTTTTTGTGGAATAGAGTTTAATAAATAATAATATTGCTAAAATATAAAAGCAAGCATAAATGGCATAACAAAACAGGAACACCGGCCCGTTTGTTTTGAAGATTATGGTGTTGCTCCTCACGTTCAGGGTAGTGTCAAAGGTCAAAGATAATAGGTCATTCAACATAAGAAGATGACGAAGAAGAAATAAACAAAGAAACAATCTTCTCAGAACAGTTACCTGTCCACTTAGACAGTAACCAGTGTGTGTTTGTATGTCACTGCAGGCAGTTAGCAAGCCACTCCCTCCATGAAACAGTGAAACAACCTTGAACAACTGGTGCCAACTGCCAAGCTCATCACAATGCTGGCAGGAGACACTGCTGCAAACTCCATTAGGGTGAAGGGAGCCAGATAGGATGGAGCCTTAAGTGTATTGGTGAGGCAGAGAGAGAGAGAAAGGCACACAGAGAGGGAACGCAAGGAAGAAGACAGCAAAAGTGAAAGAGGACAGTGTGTGTGTGTGGTGTGTAGGAAGGGGAAGTTATAGGCCACGACATCTTATGTGTGTGTGTGCGCAGGTGTTGGCCTAACCTTTGCAGTAGTCTGCAGGATCCTCCTGCTCTTCATCGTCAGAGCCCAGGATCTCCTCCTCCGGCTCCGGGGGCACTGCCGGTTCAGGGGGGGGTGGAGGGGGCGGTGGGGGAGGGGGCACACACGCCGGGGCTTTCTGCTGGGTCTCAGGCCTAGGACGACAGGCAAAGTGTCGCCAGAGCTGTTAAAATATGTCCACCAGTCCTCCCATTGGTAGAAATCATTATGATGGTATAGAACTGGCCCGAGAGATTAAATGAAAGCTTAGCCACAATGGCAATGTGCACAACAATAATAATAATAATAATAATGTCACCAACAGATCAAAATCCTACCAACAATGCAGGTCCCGTAAACATTAACTCTCTCTCAGTTCTAAATTGCATAAGCAGAGCATGGCCTCATTACAATCTGAACCAAATATTTTTCCAAGTCAGATGATTTAACTTAACATGTACGCTATTGGTTGTAAGGTTTTTCTAGACAAAAAAGAAATGCAAATGGGAAGGAAAAAGTAAGCGTCACATTTAGGCCAAGTATCCTTGTTATTCATATCTTCAAGTGTAGTTCTTTTATTTAGCGGCCTCATTTCATTTCTGCTCATGTCCCCTTTGGTGATGTAAAATGGAACTGAGCCCATGGGAGGAAAAACACTAAGCAGGCTGCAGCGCACACACACACATTGCTGGGTAGGTTGCACCACAGACGTTTAACAAACACCCTTACCCAGGGAGAAGTGTAATGATTAACCAGGCAGGCGTTCACCATACGGCTCAGGGAATACCAACAAGACCTTATCTTAATATGGGGCCAACCAAATATGTTGCGCAGTACACAATAGGTCTTGATTCATGTTCTCCTGCAGTCACTGATGTCTTAATGTCAAGGTTTACAAGGTCTGTACCGATACAAACACTGTACATTCATCTACAGATGTTTTCAATCACTGATCAATACATTCTTCAGTAATTTAATGTTCAAAATAGGCAACATGATCATGACAGACACAAACACCCAAATGAAATGCTTGTGAACTGTGATAAGTTGCACTAGCAGAAACAGGCATATGAAGGAACCTCTCGCTACGTTGCCATAGAAACTGCCGAACCGGCGGGGTAAAATATCCAGGGCACAATGAAAACTTGCAGAGACACATGTAAACACACTAACACACACACACAAAACAACAGCATCACACAGCATCACTCCGTAAAAAGACAATGATCACTCGACATTGAGATTTCAATGCTCTATACGACATCGGACGGACAGACGGATGGACAGACACACACACGGTGTCCTTGTGGCGGAGCAATGCATCCTCAGCAAGAGCATTAACATAGAGTGTAATCACCACCCCCACAAGCCTTTGAGCTTTTATACTGTATGGCTTTGCCCTGCCTGCTGCTAGCCACCATGTTAGCACAAGCATGCACAAGCCTCTCGTCCCTGTGTGTGTTGGATGGCACGTGCTGAACACCAACCGACATAGCATGACCACAACCCACTGGCAGGGAGAGGAGGGGAGGGGGGGGGGGGGGGAGAGTGAGGAAAACAGAGCCAAGCAACAGAGGAAAGAGTAGAAATATTTTTGTGTGTGTGTGTATGAGCAAATAACACTGTCACTCAGGCAAACAGAAATAGTGACAGAGACATTGCGCTAGGAGACTAACAGAAAGAGAAACTAAGAAACCAATATGACAAGGTAAGAGCTCATTCTAGAAAGAGAGAGAGAGAGAGAGAGAGAGAAAACAAAAACAGGAAGGCAGATGGAAAGATCTGAATTGTAACATTCAACCTAATGACAGGTAACTCCAAGCTAACTGCACCCAGCTCCAGCTCCACTTACATGGGAAACAGGTAGGCATAGCACTGAGCCAGTGGAAATCACTATGGTAACACAGCACTTCTCCACTATAAGGAACACCAATTGAATTAGTTGTATCAACAAATATTCATGTAGGCCTACCTTCTTCAGTATATCCACTGGGAAACATACTGTAGCCTGCAGTAGCACTTTTATATTTAATTTTATACAATTAAATAATTTAGCATGCTTTTATCCAGAGCAACATACAGTATAATACAAAGTATGGCACGGAGCAGGTATCCTGACTTTGACTATGACATTGTGTTGTAGGCTTATGCATTACATTGTCCGGAATAACCCTGTGTTGTGTTGATCAATCTTCAGCTATTCTATTTAGTGTCAATAATATTAGCCCCACTACGTTTCCAGCGAATGTCCTTGCACACCTCAACTGGAACTACATCTACAGTTAGAAAGGCATGCGTGAATTCAAAATAGAATCACTAGAATACGTAGTGAGAAACAGCAGTAAATATACATAGCTTTAAGATGAAGAAAGGGTTTGTTTAAATATGCTGCTATAGCCAGCTTGTTTGTCTGAGCAGCTGACTACTTTCACCTTGGATCCTGGCACCCTGCGGGAGCAAGCCCTGGGTATGATCTGCACCTCTACAGATAACATGGCATTTTCCTCACGGAAAACACAGCAGGATTCATTTAGACATACACATAACACACGTGGAAAGGATCATGTTATCATGTGTGTGCTGTCCGTATCTGTCTTGTATGTGTTTACATTTTTCAGCACAAGCCCAGACAGGTGTCTCTCTCTCTCTCTCTGTTACATGGTACAGTGAAGGAAAATGACTGTTGCTTTAAAACTCTGTGTAAGCATGTTCATACCGCTCCCGACTCACTGCAGGTTACCGTCACTAATGGTGAGAGGCGAGAGCACATTACGTAGTTTGCACATAAAAATGCATACAAAAAAAAGGTTCCATTGAAATTTTCCATACGATAATGCATTCAAACACAGATAAGTGGCAGAAAAATATCCTTTTTGAATCTAATCAGCGTTTACATGTACATCCCTTGATTGCATTATAGTACCACCAGAACCACATAGTTCCTCACAATATGGTTTAAAAACAAAAATAATACTTTTTTTTATAATGCTGGAAAATCATTGGGTGTCCCTAATATATTAGACTTTATAGTATTTTTAAGGCAACACATGCATATCCTGCCTGTCACACGTAAAGCACTTGGGGTCTGATGCACCTGAAAGGCATTTATAATATTAGTGTTACATTCCTAGCAGCCCAACCTATACGTCTAAGATATGCTGCAGTATCCAGAATGAGTTACTACTAAATTATTAGGTTGATTCTGCTATCCACACATACAACATGTGTACTGTGTGGATGTGGCTGAACACGTACAGTATATGCCAGGTGTAATCTCAATCTTCTCAGGCAAGCAGACAAGAAAAACTTGTCTTGTGCCTAAGCTAGAAGCAAATGAAAAAGTGCTATGTAAGCGGCTGAAAGAAAGTCAGTGAGGACTACAAGATGCAATCTACAAATCTTAATAGGAATTACGTTTATTTCTTCTAGTGTGGTGTGTCAGGGCAATATGCGATACTAACCTAATGCTTGCAAAAAGAGCTGAATTTGTATATACACACTCACTGTGGTTCTATTGGAAATAATCTAGTGCTCTGTTGATAGTAGAGAAGAACAGGGACATTTAGCAAATTACTATAGGAAAGAAGAATACTGAGGAAAAGTTTGCACGTGAGTGCAGTAAACACATTGTTGTTCTAAAAAAAAGCCATGTGTCCCAGCACTGCAGTAAGGCCTATGTTCTGAGACAGGAAAGTAGCGCAGCATCGTTTCACATCATTCCTTTAGGCTGTAGAAATAATACGACCCATACGTGTTATCATGGCTCATCAGTATCTGAATAATTTCAAATTAGCAAACAATTTTAAATGAGCAAACCAGTGTTTCCTCTGTGTCCATTTAGCTGTGATGCTACGCCATGGCAGAATCATTGCCGCCACACCAAACTGGAAGGTGGTCCACCAATTCGGTCACATAGAATGCTACACAGCGATGGTGTAGTATCCCTGCACACTGAATAGGAAAGCGGACAGGCTGACATTATACAATGTAATATAAATGGCAGGCACTAGAACCTGGGGGAGGCTGCGTGAGCGAGAGACTTTCAACAATGCATCTGACTACAAGCTAGAATCACTGATGACTGAGTTTGATACAGCTAGGCGCTACAGGTACAGTGACACAGCCAGCAATGTGTAAAACAATAACATGCTTTAGAGCAGAAAAGTTATGCTGTTTTCTTTACAACTCAAACATTACTGGGCACGTGAAACATTGTAGCACACTTTTCTGGCAGTTTCTGCCGGTGGATCTATTTGATACATTGTCTAAATAAGATAAATATGCACCACTGTAGCAGTAATAAGAATGTAGCAGCAGGTTCCCAGTAAATATCTTTGTGAGTAGCAATGTCATTGCATTATCCTCAATATATCCTACCTACATTCCAACATGTAGGCGGTATACTAGCTGAAGAATCAGACTAAAGTTAAATAATTCTTCAAGAGAAGTGCCAGCAGCTCTGCAGAAGCCCAATACAGTACAATTATACTACTAGAAACAAACATAATATTACCTGTTAAGTCTTGAGTTATTACAGTATACATATGAGTTTAATAACAATGGGCTTCATTGACCGAGGTACACTTAATGCTTTCACCCACAAAATAAGCATCACATAATTTGAGAGAACCAGGAGGAGTATAGTTCTGGAAAAGATTGAATGATTATTTAATAATGTACAAGAGAAAATCTGAGGGCAATTCAGAAGGCTTTCGTAGATTACAGGGAGTCATGTGGCCATGGGACACACGATTGTGATGGTGTGTATTGTTGATAGTATTTGTTTGGGATTTTGTTTATCATATGTAATTCCTATTTAGATTTGTGTAGCTCATTGTATTAATTTAGGTTAGGTTAGCCCCATATATTTTGAATAGTATCAAATTACCTGTTATCCATTTGTTTCAAACTAAAGTAATTGTGGCTACTTAGAACAGCAGTTGTGTTTTTGTTGGTGTTGGGTGGATGGGGACAGAGTGGCTTTTCTTTAGTTTAAGTGAATGTCAATGAACATTTCCTTCATATAGTCATATATGAATAGGATGACAAATCTGTATGCTATTAAGGGAAATCTGTATCCTCAATTTCCCACCCCAAGACCATTAACATTTTAAAGAAAGAGGTGAATGAAAGCGTAACATTGCAGGAACAAGCCTGAAGTGTTGCATTATCGTCATCTGATGGACTGTCCCTTGACCCATCTATTCCAGCATTACCATAGCATGTGTGATAACGTGCCAGAGGGAGAAATGAATGTACCTGCATGAGAGAAAATCACTGGCAGTGCCTGAAATGTTATCCCAGTAATTTGGAGGAACTATGTGTGAAGGGAATGTATACTTTTAGCCAACCTTGACCAAAAATCATATTTTGATGGGTTGTTAGTAAACTTTTGGGGGGCTTAACCCTTTTTTTCCCCTGGGGAAGCTTAGCCCCCCTATTCATGAATGTCTGGTTACGTCCCTGAATCACATGCTGCATTTTTCACTTCACAGGTCAACCATTCCAGGTTCTGAACACTGGCAGTTGCATTCATCTGATATCACTGAATCATACATATTCAAATATCTTAGACTGTGCAGACAAATATATGTAATACTTGTGCATTTCCTTCCTGTAATAAGCATGACTTTATCCCTGTTTTGATTCCTTGGGCAATAACCTCTGCAGCAGCAAAAAAACTTTTCAATATGCATAAATTAAGATAATATCTATACAAATATTTATTTTACATGGGGCAGGATGGTCTAGTGGTCTGGGTGTTGGGCTCCCAGCCGGAAGGTTGTGGGGTTGAACCCTGGTGTTGACCTACCTGTAAGCATCCTTGAGCAAGATGCCTAACCCCCTAACCCCCAACTGCTCCCGGTGGTTGGTCGCACCTTGCATGGCAGGAATCACCATCGATGTGTGAATGTGAGGCAAAAACACTGTAAAACACTTTAAAGCGCTTCGGATAAAAGAGCTATATATAAATGAAGTCCATTACATACCGGTAATTATATGTGGCTTGTTGAGCATGTAAAATAAACTTGCACGTGCAGTATATTGCTGGGTCATGACATCCACAAAGCATCTACAAAAATAAGAAGATACTAATAATAATTAATAATATATTATGCGTTTATTCATTACTTTTTTGATTTGTTCGTCTCTCCCTCCATGCCTGCACTTGGCCTGAGGAGTGGTCAGCAGCGAGTGACCACCAGAGAAAGCTCACATATGTCAATTAATGTTGCAAAAAATTTAAAATATCACATTTACGTCAGGTTTCCTGTTTTTTCTCTATGCCTAAAGGATTTAGCCCACTTTATAGAAAATACCGATATATATCATGTATCGATATTCAACCTAAATATATCGGGATGTTATTTATTGTCTATATCGCCCAGCACTATATAGTGATATATGACTTTTGGTCCATATGGCCAAGCCCTTGCCTAGTATACTTTGTATTTTATATCTACAGGTACTTTTACCTTAATTTCACCGTAATTCGCGAATGGAGATGAATAATGTGCATATTATTATATTTTTAGTATAACAATAGTCTACCACACTACATCTAAAGCACATATACTCTAACTACAGTATCTGTTTAAGTGTTTAATAAGTAGCTAGGGTTAGGGATTTGGCTATATCAGGTAATCAGAAATGGTACTAGGAATTAGAATCAACCTAAGGTAGCATATTATACTAACTGGTTGGTTTCTCAAACAATTCATGTGAAATGTCCGGACGTCCTTAGTTTCTCCATAAAGTTACGTAGCCACATGCAGCTGTCCTTGGTGCTGATTTACATTTTACTCAATTAGCCAACGCATTACCAAAACTTGATAATAAGTGCATTCATCAGTAAGTCCAAAATGTGCAAACTACCTAAACACCATGTTAGTTATACAATGTTCAATTAGAATACAATTAGAATTAGCAGCAGTTACTACAGACAGATCAGTATGTTAATATTTACATTAGGACATCGACACTGTCACTAGAAGTCACTAATATGGGTGGCAGGAAGGAAGGTGCTTGTACTGTACCTTCTACTTTAAATGAAGCCACAACAATCAACAGGCCTACAGTTTCATATTTATGCTGTGTTAACTCTTGTCAAGGGCCTAGTAGGTAATCCTTCAAGATGTGACGCATGGTAATTACTTCACCTACATGCAGTGTAATTAATTTACCTGTAAGGATCCTCTGCCAGTGACATAGCTATTCTGTCACACTGCATGCATATTGCTGTCTATTTGCTACTTATCACCAGTGAGAGGCCATATACTGTAGACTCCCCTTGACGACGACTTGATGAGTCATCGATAAAAATGTCTCCTTATCGCCTAGGTAACGGGAATCACTTAGCAACAAGGCCAACATCACCCACTCTCAATGTCATCGAGACTATGGGTGTCCTTCACTAACATTTTGCCAGCCCTTCGTTTAAATCTCGCTCTCTCTGTTTGCTTTGTTCGTCCTCTTACTGTCTCTCTCTATCTTGGCCTCTGGCAGGACGGCTGACTCATTCTCTCCTCCATGTGTCTGTCTGTGAGACGAGCTGAGATCTCGCCTCTATTTTCAGTCTGCAGTGTGACGTCACAGGCTGCACTGCCCCCCCACACAGCCTTACAATACACAGACGCCATTCCAGCTCGGGGAGATCCACTACCACACTCCACTCTTCCAATCTCTCTTTGGTTCGATACACAGCCATATGGTGGAGCGTTATGTTAAAATGTCCATCCATGAGAGCTAGTGGAAGAGGGCTCTGCCAAATAACTGACAGCTGCCATTTTGGCTCCATGAGGATAGAGTTTCTGCAGCTACAGTATCTGGTCAGTCTAGTCTAGTTGCATAGAAGTCTTGTGTGTAGTCTATTACACCAACTTAACAGGTGTGTGGAGACATTACATGTGAACTAAAAATGCAGCAACTGAAGACAGACCTCGCTACGGACACACAAGTAGGGGGTGTGCATACGCGTCACATACTTTGTGCCAATTGTGCTCTCCAAATTGTTGCCCAGATGCACTGGCCAAAATGGTATGTTTCATAAAAACATTGAAATTATGTAGTAATCATACTAGTGCTTACAACACTACCAACTACAGCAATGCAAATCATGATTGGACAGGACACAATAACCACTGTGTCATATATATTTAGCGATTCCTGTGAAAAGTCTGTTCAGTATGCCATTAAACCTTCAGCTGCTCACTTATCTGTAGCTGGGGCTCTATTGAGTCAACACACGTCCGTGCATCCTGTATCCCAGCCACACGTTACAGCTCTCTAGCTCCTCGTACATTTTCCCAAAGCCACGTGCTCAGCACCATGCCTGGGGTACAAGCCACAACCAATCCATAGATGCTGAATCGACTGCTGCTAGGCTACAATTCCCTGCTGGTAGCGGACCACATGCTAAGCTATATTCTTGACTGTGCTCTACAGGAGCTGTATAGCCTGCCACCCACACACGCACACGAGGAAAACATTCCACCGTACCGTGTGCTATACCAATCAAAACGCACAGCAGAAGTAGCTGTGCATTTTGATGTTCACAGTCTCACCTGTGCATGTACCTGTGCACAGACATTATCTGTGTACACACACACAGTGTTACTGTATGCATGGGGTAAAAAAAAGACATGCATAAACGCTAAATGTGCATTCGCTATGGTCAATGAACACATAATCTTCCAGGTCTTCTACATAGCAGCCCAGTGAGTGCTTTAATCCACACTTGGTTGTGCACTGTAGAGCACTTTGTAGTGAGCAAGGCTCCATAGTGTACTAATGCATGGCTCCATTATTTGCCAATGACGTTGGCTCGCCACAAAGACTGGCAGTGTGGAGGGGATATTACATCCACCCAGACAAGGCACGTGCCCACACACACATGCATGCATGCATTGATCTACAAGAACACACACACACAGTGGGAAAACTAAGACTTAACAGCCTGGTATAGGGACCATGTGACTCCCTAGATGAGGCAGATATGTCGCAAGACAAAACAGATTATTCTGATGGAAGGATTCCGTTTAAGCCCAAATCTGAAAAGTCATAATCAGCACTCAACAGTGAGGTGTGATTCATCAAGTTCCAGACCAATTATTACCACGGCACTCCCATGGTGTCTGTCTGAGAAGTAGCATATCTGTCTGTACAGGCCCCGACACTGGCTAGGTAGCAAAAAGGCTTCTGAGAAGTAGCATACATGGCTTTATGAGTTTTCAGATAGAGACTCCATTCTGTTTATCACTGCCAATCCACATGGATGCAACTTAATGAGATGTCTATATATAGGCTACTGTGTCTCAGCAGCATTCACTAAGAGCGTGATGTCAATCTAAAGTGATGGAATATATGCCGTTTCCATTACAGTGATGGACTACTGTACAGTATGCTGAAACATTCTCCTCGGATTCCACTCGCTTACCCCATATCAAATTCACAATTTGTAGCCTAATTTAGCTGATCCTAGATGTTTTCATCCAATGTGAATTAGAGGTTAGAACAAAAAATTTAATATTTTAATAAATATATTACGTTTCCTGATAATGTGTCAAATACATTGAGAAAGAAAAGTTGAGACACATTAGAGATTCATCAACAGCAAACAAATAGAATATTCAGCCCTTACAATAAAAGTGTGTAGGCTAAATTAATGCCATATGTTTTTAACATTTTACAGACAAGATTTTCCCCTAAACATCACTAAAAATTTCAAAACAACTTTTATTAAGATAGCCAATTTTCCTGCTTGTGAAATTAGATACAAAGGTAGCTGGAGGCATGCAGGCATTAAAGTGTATTTACTGTCAAAAACAAAATTAAAATAAAAATCACAAAATCAAGGAAAGCCAGCCTGATAGAAGACTGGTCTGCATAAGTGAGTCAAAAACCAGCTATACATTTTTTGTAATACCTATTTAGCTACAGGAAAGTTCTAGCTGATGATACCACTGGTCTGCCAAATATTCTCACCATGTTGAGGCTGCACTTATGCGATATTGATACCATTAGGCACGTGACGTCATCATGCCACATTATCCCTTAATATAAAGCTTGATATGACTAGATGAATGCAGATTGAACAACACAAGATAAAAGCCCTGAAGCTAAATCCCACCAAGACCAAACCCAGGAACGCTTGCATTCATATACTTTCAGGCATAACGCCTCATCAGCCTTACACTACCCTGATCTTATTCCCGCTACCTGTTCCGAAGGGCCCTGTGGCGCAGTCGTAGCGCACTCACAGCCAGATCCCATCTCTTCTTAGTGGGCGAGAGGGCGTGAGAACGGCTATGTTCCATAGATCCAAGGGTGGAGAGACGTGTAGTCAGAGGGACTGATGGAGAGACGGGGATGGGCAACGTCTCCTCTATACGGAGCACTTTGTACTGTCGACCCTACAGACGTGGAGGCATCGCTGTTCACATGAAACCGGCCCAGCCTAGAATTCCTACATCAGGAATTCTAACACCCACCTGCTAAAAGTTCCTCTCAACGCCCGCTGCTTATAAACACACACACACACACACGCACACAAACAAACATACACAAACGCACGCGCGCACACACACACAGAACTAATTCATACATGTGATTTCCTGGATGAATCCTTCCACACACACACTACATGTATAGGTGTAATGCATAATTATAGCCATATACAATATGTGACACACACAGACCCACAAGCAGATGCACAGACACAGTGAGCCACAGAAGCACAGCTTGCAAAACACATACACTTCACACTAGGGGTGCACGATATTGATCAAATGTGATATTGCGATATTGATCATGAAAATTGCAATATCGATATTAATTTTGA
>JAODUK010021434.1:0-25428 GCA_027564635.1 Typhlichthys eigenmanni
CCCCCCCCCCCCCCCCATACTTTATTGCAGGCGCGGGCAGTTGGCCGAGAGCCAGAAGTGAATAACGGAAGGCAATTAAGTCATAAGGTTGTCTGTGTGCCTGTGAACTCATGCCCGGTGATTGCTACCGTAACAACCCTGCCTGGCCCCTCCCACCTTCGGAGGTCAGTGGGAGTCCAAGCGTGGCGTGGAAATGGCAGTGCCGCGCTGCGCTGACATTTATAGAGCACTGGATATTTAAACTTGCGTGTGTGGCGCAGTGGCAAACCTTTACATTGAAATAAAAAGGGTCGAGGGTCGTCCCATAACTTCAAGACTTTAAAATACATTTCCATGGTTTTTCATGGTGCTATTTATAATCCAGTGGGTCAACATTATACACTTTACAATGGAATACTAAAAAAACACTGTAGTCACCACTGCACCTCGAGTATTTGGTCCCCCGCCCATAGTCGGCCATCTTTGGAGGCTGCCCCTTCTTCATACACCTCATGGATAATGATGGCACCCTGCAAGACAGAGAGAGAGAGAGAGAGAGAGAGAGAGAGAGAGAGAGGTGCAGGAGAGGAGTGTCAAGGCAACACGGAGAGGCAGGCTGTGGCAGAACAGCAGTATAGGTGGCAGTGATGGAGGAGGATGAAAGAGCAACATGGCTGCTCTGGAGAGTTCAGGCTCTCATACAAGATGGACACACAGCATCATTGTGTGTCTAGATGGTCTACTGTAGTACAGCAGACAACACTGTGTGTTTATAAATATGAATTATCATCACAAATAGTTCAAACAAAACAACAACAACTTATTTGGAGCTCTCAGTCAAAACCACTACTGTACATCATTTTGTATTGTGTGTGTGTGTATGGCTGGGTGCCTACTGTATGTCTTGCAGTGTGTGTGTGTGTGTGTGTGTGTGTGCATTCCAGAGTAAGTGTCATTTGGGGTTCAGAGGTTACATTCCAGCGCTGGATATTGTCTGCTGTGGCTGGGTCCAGACAAAGAGCTATTCCACTAGGCCTGACTGAGCAGGCCGAATAGACTGGGAGGAGAGGAGGTGTGTGTGTGTGCGTGTGTGTGTGGAACAGGGGGGAGGGGGGGGATAAGATAGGGTGAGATGCTCTGACAACTTTATTTCCTACATTCCCGAGCATGCGCGGCTATTCCGAGCTGCGTTAAGACTGCAAACTGCCTTTGCGGCTTAATCCGAAAACTCAAATCTTGGGCCAGCGTAGAATCAGCGCTACCTAGCGTACCTGAGCGAAGTGATTTGGCTGTTGATATTTTAAATGCATTTTACTATTCCTTAAAACTACAATCTATCCATTTCATAATGAGTAAACTGATGTTTTCCTACATATATGTCACACATAGACACAACCCAAGAAGTCTTTCTTAATTGGGCATTGATAATCCCATTACATTAATCATTTTATTAGTATGTATGCATGTAGCAACTCAATTATCATTACATAGCAGCTACACTAAGACATTAGCAGGATGTATCGGTCTTCTACCAGAAGGGTGTCGCATCCCCCTACGATGCTAAGGCCCAGGCCGGTGTGGCCCTTGGAGATGTCGATGGTGGTCTCACAGCCGGGGATGATGGGACAGGTTGTAGGGTCAGAGGTCAGGGTGGAGGGGGTGGACGAGCGACTTGGAGCTAGTACACAAATGGATAAGGAAACTAGTCAAACATCAGGAATTTAGCTTCAGCAAATCATATTAAATATGTATTCTCAAGAACCTTTGCTAACTTCAAGCTCAAATCAAAACAAACTCCCTCAGAAGCTTCGCCCCACACATTGAAACGCATTGCGAAGCCAAGGGCATTGTTGCCACTTTGTTTATGTTCTTATTTAGTGAGCCAGGGCAGTGTATAAGTATCAGATTTGTTCAGCACACACAGGGAACTGGTAAGCTAGCGAAATGCAAGGAGATATATGGTGAATTTGACACAAAATATTATTATTAGCTTACAATTATCTTAAAATAGCTGAACACTTACTTATAATGGGTTCTGGCTCGACTTGGCCCAGCACAGTAACGCTAGGGCTGCTGGGTAGACAGGCGGTCACATCATCAGACCCTCTCCTATACTGGCTGGTTATCTGGCCGGAGGGCGTGGTGTCTTCTGTAGAGAAGGTTAGCCTCATCGGGTCGTTAGCCTTCCTCAGCAGGACATTGACCTGAATGAGACAGTTTGGTTGTAGATACATAGTATGTTGATTTGTTGCATCATTGCAGTCCACGACATTCCAAGGTAAAGAACTCCCATACGGTTAAGCTGACATTCAAAGTCATTGGCTGTTTGTCGGATCCTACCTTCTCCAATGAGTAGCCCAGCACTGATTCACTATTCACTGCCAACAGCTTATCACCTCGGTTAATGCTGCCGTCCTATAGAAAGAACCACGGCAATGATTAACCACCCAGGTCAGATATGGAATGTGTACATTAACACTGTAGTCCAGGTTTGTGTACAGACGGTCTACAACACATACCGTGTCTGGGTGTGTGTTCATTTCAGACATGCTCAGGATCTCAATTCCATTCCTGGTGTCTCCCTCCACAAAGGTGATGCCCAATCCACCATCCTCCTTTAGAAGGCAGTGGTTGGTTATTAATGTTAAAATATTCGTGAGCTTATTAAAAAAAAGAAACAAACCTGAACTACTTAACACATATTACAAATTACTGAACAATTTGCAGGTAGTTATGCATTTACTAAATATGATGTAGTATTTGTAAAATAATTGTCCAATTATTGTATTTAAAGTGTGGTAGGTACTCTTTAAAACACAGAATCAACTCTGTGTTTTGTTGGGTCTGACTAGGTGAAACATTACCACCGTGTCAAAGCTACACAGCCATGTCATCTGATATACTGATTCTGATATGGATTACTGTGTATTGTTTAAAGGCATTTCACAACTTTCCCCTGTATATTGTGTTGCCAATTGAAATAAATCACATGAATTAGGCTTAGAAAGCCACACAGATTTGAGCCTAATTATGTTTATCATAGCCGTATTATTTGATCAGCTCTTAGAATATATTTTTTCTAAATGGGTTTACACTGTCTTACACTGTTAGCAAATACTGAATATTAAGGATTGACTATTATTTTAATAGGTAATGAATGTTATGTGTTATATGTATGTTATAAAACCACAGTAACACAGCCCTGATAACATGCTACTGACATTATACTAGCAATATTGTTTGTGTATGATAACCGGTGCACTATACAGCATTTACAAATGTAGGCTACCTACTTACTCCATGTAAGTTGCTTTGGACAAAATCATATGCTAAATGTCATGCATGTAAATGTAATGCTGCAAAGCAAATACACCTTTCTTAATTAATCAATCCGGGTGGGTCTCGTGGAAATCACTGACCTATTGTTCCAAGGGTTAAATGGGTATGTCCTGTTAGGGTTACACATCTTTATCATGAACTGCATGGATAAGCCTCGAGAGGGGAATACACACACGCGAAAAGTCGGACGTGTCAAGCTGTGAAAATTTTCCTTCCTGTGGTCCAACCCAACTGTCCCCCCCCCCCCCCCCCCCTTCCCCCCACCAAGAGCCTGTACAGCCTCGCTCTTCACATTCATCTGTCTGTTTTCTGTATATCTGAATCTGGCAGCCTGTCAGACATGTACTGTATCTCTGCGTGTCTGCCAGTCTCAACCCCCATGGCCTCTCTTTCTTCGGGCAAGCTCAGCCGCGTGTCTGCTATTGTGCTACTGACAGCGCAGTGCGTTTTCACGGCTGTTTGCGCATCTTCTGCCATTACAGAAGCAGGCGCGCTTGTGTGCATGTGTGTGTGCGTTACCTTAGACTGCACGGCGTGACGCACGCATTTCAGCCCATCAGCGCTAACTGAAGCTGGCCCAGCTCTCGACGCACTTGACTCGAGCTGTGAGGACGTGACAGACACAATTACATTTGTAACAGTTTATTATTACTCATTCAACATGACGTACAGCCACGTTCATCTGTCGTTCAAGTGGTGATGTAGCTCACAGGGTGAGATACGACGGTACAACTGAGAGCAGCTGACAGCTCAAGCACTCAAACGGGCTATTAGGAGCAAACACGAAGCTAGTGGAAGCCTGTTAAGAGCTCAATGTGGAGGAAATGCCAAAGCTAACAAAGAGCATAATGTAAGCTAAATATTTAGCCTGAAATAACATTTCAACAAACTGTTCTATTTAAAGACATGAACAACAATTTACAACATCCATTCAAATGTGTTCATGCATGAAATGCTTTTCCCCATAAGAAATACTGTTTGTTATTCCAGTCGTTCTCAGTATGCTTGTAAGGAAGGGAGAGTCACAACATTTTAAACAGTTTCAATTTTTTATATTTTATTTCTAATATTTGTATTGGTCTAAACTAGTTTGTTAAAAAAAAAATATATAATAATAATAATAATGTATTTATCCAATTATTTATAAATTAAAATAATTGGAATCTAAAATACTGGTCTGAAATAATGTTGCTCATAGGCCTACTGTAGTGTGAGCACAAGCGGAGGTGGCATCCAATGAACAACTTCCTCTAGGAGGTCACAGGTCATATCGTTTGAGAGCCACTGTGTTATTGAACGTGTACCTCCGTACAGGGCTCCTCTGTGTCTCCCTCCAGCTCTCTCACTGGCCCCACCGCCATCTGCTCCAACGCTTCTGTGTTCCTGTTCCAGACGGCCATAACTCACATTAAGCACAGCGGCATGACACAGCAACTGTGTGTGTGTGTGTGTGTGTGGGGGGGGGGGGGGCGAGGGGTCGTAACTCACTCAAGTGTTTGTGTGTGTGTTGATATGTGGGTCTATTTCAGCGTGTAAGGAAGATAGCGTGCGTTAACTGTGATCCTGGTTGGGCTGATGCCTTAGGAATGTAAGATAGTATATTTTACACATAACAGTAACTTCCGAAAAAGATATTTGATTGGACAAGAGGCACTCCACATGATGACATATGCAGTATCAGAACTGGGACACATGTCCTACACATGTCCATCCCTCTGCTTTACAGGTGTTATAATAACCGTTCATTTCATTATGGGCCGTTATCTATCTTAGATGGTAACAAACTGTGCACTCAACACATTTGCAAAAGTAACATTTAATCTAAATTATAAAAGGCTGTCAGAATCGAATAAAATGAAGGAAGTAAGTAAGAGAAGAAAGACACAAATTAGCTTGCGGTAATATGTACCGTAGACCTACACAAAGTAGCATGCTAATGTGCGGGACAACGTTTGTATTGCTTGGCAACAGCCCAGTCCCAGTCCGGGTGTGGAAGTGTGTGTTGACAGAACCAAATTAAATAAACAAACATTATTATCTTGTTGCTTACTGATGTTAAATTGTAAATGGCGCTTGTATAACTGTTGAATAAATTGAAGTTGTGCTGATATACTGAATGTCAACACTCCCTCTTATATGATATATTATGTATGTATGTATGCATGTACTGTACATACAGTATATATACACACACATTATGGAGGGTTGATTGGTCCTCTGGCAATGCACCCAGCAAAGGGTCTCAATTTACACCGCGTGTGATTTTTCTTCATCACGCTAGGCGATATTGCCCTCTTCTGGACGTTTTGAAACTTTACAACAATGCCAGACATTCAATTCCAACCGATTCATGTAAACTGACGGCTGTAGCCAATGACGTTTTGTGAGCTGGTCGCACGTGAAACAGAAAGTCCCTGTACCTGATGAAGATGATTTTGACTCTGGACGGGGAGTTTTTGATTATGGACGACGCATTCTGGTGACTGTGGCCGTAGAGAATCTGCCCGTTTATCTGACAGGATACAACAAAAAAAAATAGCATTAGTACTTTGTTTGAGAAATACAATAAACATTTAAGCCTAGTTTGCAACCAAAATATAAATATAAATAATGGGGGGAATATAATGTACAACGGGAAGAGGTTTCATTATATGGCGTAAAGACAAATAAAAGTGATTTCATAACATTCCGGGCATTGTCTCCACGCAACAGAACTTGGTGAGCGGCTCACCTCCAGCAGTTCGTCCCCGACGAGCATGCGTCCATCCCTGCCCGCGGCCCCGCTGGGGTCGATGCCCACCACGAACACGCTCATGCGGGAGCGGTCCCGGTTCCCGGCCAGGCTGAGGCCCAGACCCTCGCGGCCCTTCTCCAGCTCTATCATGTGCAGCACCCCCGGGAGTTCGCCATAGCGATGGATGATCTTCCCTGGAAGACGGAGGAAAGTCCGAGTAACGTCAGAGTGGGGTAGTGTGTAAATATTTGACCCCCCTTCCCCACCCGTAATTCCAATTCAGGACAGGAACACGCTGGAGCAGGATATTGTACGTTTATGCGCCAGCATGAAAAGTAAATGACAAAGGGAAAAGATAAGGAAAAAATCTAAATGTCATGTTTACATCCCCAAGCATTTCCTTGTCTTCAGCTCCCCCCCCCTTCCCCCCCTGCTGTCTGTTCCTTCTGTTTGTGTCTGGCTGTCATTACAGCTCCCTCTGCTCACTCCGTACAATTCTACACCATTCTCCCCGTCTCTCCATCTCTGTCCGTGTCTCCTCCACCCTCTCGCTTGTCTCTGGTGTGTGTGTGTGTGTGTGTGTGTGTGTGTGCGTGTGCGTGCGTGCGTGTGTGTTTCCGTCCCGAGGGGATAAGATTGATGAGGTTGGGTGCAGGGAGGTGAGTCGTGGAGATTAGTAGGGAGAGACCGATGGGTTCGACAGTGGCACAGAGCCCAGAACAGCAGGGAGCCCATCGCTCCCGTGTCTCCGTCTCTCACGCACACACACACACACACGCACACACAAGCACGCACGCACGCGCGCACTGGTTACACTCCAAGCCCAGGTGGTTTGAGCCTGGAAGGCTGTGGTTTATGCTGGTTCCCCGAGCTGAGCGGCAGTGAATTTAACTCTCCGTGGCTTGAAGCGTTGTGTACACCCTGCCTTGCCTTATAGGTGCCTGGAGTCTTCATTTGGACACAGAGTCCAAGCCACAGCCTTGAGTGTACTGTTTGTATTAAGGTCAGATTTATTGCACTGACAGTAAACTTAACGCGACTTGGGCGACCTCTAGTGGCAGTTCGGTAGTACGGCATCACAATTATGGCACATCAAACACACGACGCTATGAAAGCAAATGTCACACAACTGACTGTAGCAACGGTGCAGGTTAAATAGTATGTACTTTTAAAGATAACTGCTAATATCAATAATAATTGTATTTATTTGTTTGATTCATGAATAATTTGTATTATTCTTTCATAATGTATGAGTCATCTTGCTGAAAGCAGAGCAGATAATTTATTTTTCCTAAATGTAGATTCTGTTCAGCGGTGACCTCCACAAACAGTGACCCTGCACCCACACATGAAGGAACAATACCATCCATTTGATTTGTCTCTCTCAAAGTGCATCTGTGTGGGAACTCACTGCAGATGTACCCAAAGTCATCCTCCCCGTCTTGAGTCTCAGCGGGGCAGTCTGCGATCTGTGTCGGGGCGTCTGTATCTGTCTCGCCCGCGTGAGGAACCACAGGCAGGGGGACGACCAGGTTGCTAGGGGACGGCGTGGCCGCCTTGCACCTCCACAGCTGGTATCGTGTGCAGATATGGCAGGAAAGGGGTTTTGGGAATCCACGTTACAGAATCGAGGGAAGGTTTTGAGTAAATTAGGTTTTCTGTTTAGCTCTTAAGGACAGAGCGTACCTGAAAGCTTTTAAGACAATACATTTGAGAAATGTCCTCTACCCACAAGAACCAATTTAGAGATTGTTCTTGTAAAAGCTAAACTGAAACATAACACCGTTTGAGGCTACTTCAAAATTTACCATATAGATTGATTTATAAATTGATTGAAAAAAGTAATAGTACACATATCTTAAAACAAAAAAAACAATCAAATAGATATTTTTTGATTAGTCACCATTTTGCTTTCACTTTATGTTAATGAGTCTCGTCACAAAGCAAAAAACGATGTTTCTACACTTCTAATACCGCACAGACGGGAAAGACAGGAAGTGTTAGGACATCACATATGCTTGTTGTAGGACATGTTGGAATACGGCCAAATACAGTATGTGAACTGATTCATCCCCATACTGTATATCTCAGCATGTCCGAACAAGAATATAGAGGAAAGTGTAAAACCTTAACTACAGAGGCCCACAAACCTTAAACGGTGTAGGTGTGAAAGGGTTAGTTGGGGAGAGACGGAGAAAGTGTCTACTGTCACCCTCCTACAGAGAAGAGACAAACGTGATTAACTTGATAAAGACATTCATGAGACGTCATTTTGTCTTATCTTTTATCTATTTTTAGTCAGCATTATTATTGTCAAAGGTTTCGATGAGGTCGGCCATTAAACAAACAAACACACACAATGAACGTGATCTGAAATAACACTGTGAGTTGCACCTTCAGTTTGAGGATACACACAGTGTTCTGATAGATGTTGCTAGTGGATGGGGATAAAATAAGACCAACCTTGTCCTTGTTGTTCCTCAGAGCGTCAGCTCTCTCCTCACTGGAGTCTGTGGTGGACGACTGTTGTGTACAAGAAGGACACACGCCCCAAATCAGTATCTTGTTTCAAATATTATGTTTTATCTTCAAGAGGTAGCAAGTATCTAGCAGTCACCAATCCCAGAAAATGACAATGTTTTGAGTGACATGTTCCTAAACATTCACTTTTGAACATACTTTAGAGAACTGAGGTTTAGGTCCAGCCTAAAATAGGCATTATGGATTACCCTTGATTGGCCACATATTTCCTTGAGGCCTGCTCAACGTAAATGTGACACCTTTCCAACCTGGCTTGCCACCTGGCTTTCCAACCTGGCTTATTCCCTATGAACAGGCTTCAAATGCTCTGCTTGGCCATCGTTAAAAGGATATTGTGGCTTAGTATTCGTTTAGTACAATGTTTGTTGCAACTATTTTCTCTCCTTAGTTAGCATTCTCAAAGTTGGCCGAGCGAGACTTGAGGCTACGTTTCACGGATAATTGGGAAGCAGGCGTTCAAAGCCGAGGACAGGGAAATGAAGACTGCTTTAAGTCCCCATCTAAAGACGGTTCTCAGCTTGGTGCAGCACACTAATACAGCCCTGCTCATAGGTGGAACAATGGGATAGTTCCACGTGTCAGAGAACGTATACACATACAAAACATGCTAAATATGTGAATGAACCAGCATGCGCAAACAGATAGAAAATCCAGCATCAACAGCTTAGTAGCTTAGTAGCATATATACTACAGCTATAAATATTACTATACTGTATATGTGTCAAAATGAATATCTGAAATATCAAAATATCTACCTTTGCTAAAAATAAAAGTACATTTATTTAAATGTGAATTTTTCTATAAGGTGGTGTCTCATGCAAATTCAGAACTATTTCTATGTTGCACAAATGCAAAACAATCTATATGTACAATGAGCAGACTACACAGGAGTTAGCGGACACACACAACACACACAGACAGAGAGGCAGGCAGACAGACAGACAGACAGACAGGAGGCAGCATCTAACCTGGGCCAAGGGAGGAGGGAGGTGGGATTGATTAGTGCAGCAAAGCCTTGGCCCAGAGTGGCAATATAGCTGTGGGAAGGGCAGGGGCGGCCTCTAAAAGCAAAGACACAAAAGCCCAGCTGACAACAGGCGCTTCACCGTATCTCTGACAAATAAAAGCGAAGGCCTTCCAAAGGCGAGAGAGAGAGAGTGAGAGAGAGAGATAGAGAGAGAGAGAGAGAGAGAGAGAGAGAGAGAGAGCTACATCTCATTTATTCCTATTATTCAAATGAGCATGCAGTGTAGCGTTCTTGAAGGGAGACCTTTTTTCTACGCCCTTCAAAAATAAAAATAAATAATCAAACCACAGCGGGGGATGGGAAACTGCAATGGTGTATTATTAAACTCACCAGGTGGCCTGCCATATCTATACTTAAGAAAACTATTCCACAGCCCTTTGACTGCATTGTTACAGCTGAAAAGAAGAACCGAGGAAATATTGCTAGTAATGAGTATTCAAATAGCTGTACATGGCGGCAAAGTGAAACGTCTGGCTTGTTTCTCCCATCTCAATAACAATGTCCCCTATCAAGCCTCTTTCAGCTGATATATGTCACCGAAAGGTTTTCTATTCCAGAGGCCTTTATTGTTATGAAAAGCTCTCTAGCCGCTCTCTCAGGTGTGAGTAACTTCCTGATTAGCCCCACTATTGTTAAGATGGTGTGTGGGATATTTATATGGCCTTCCCAGACACATTGTATGATGTTGACACCACAAAACCACAACCAGCAGCTACCATGGGCAACCAATTTCATCATGCATTGCTTCAAAAATATTGTTGCGGTCAATTTTCAAAGGCAGCAATATAGTTCTCTCTCTCTCACTTCTCTCTCTCTCTGACGGAAGAAATGTCCAAGTGTAGTTTGTCTTTGCCTCGTCACGTACAGTAGCGTCACTCAGAATCCATCTACTTAGCCTCACAGACGGCTGCAGAACTCAGCTAATATTATGGCAGGCCGAAAAGCAATAAAACACAGATTGGACAGGGAGAGAGACACAGAGACAGAGAGAGAGAGAGTTATTACCTGACATGCGCAACGTGGAATGCGTGTTAAAGCCGTACTGCGTGACTCTATGACACCAAGTGAGACGGGACTATAGACTGACCGGGGCTGAGTGGTGCATTGTGGAAGAGAGAGAGAGAGAGAGAGAGAGAGAGAGAGAGAGAGAGAGAGAGAGAGAGAGAGAGAGAGATGGGGGCAACAGCGTAGATGAGCAGAAGGTGGCGCAAAGCATTGTGGGAACGCGCTGTAGATTGCCAGTGCATAAAGAATGATTGACAAAGAGACCCCACAGCTGGCAGATATTAGTCATGCTCTGGGGCCCGGGGGCACTTTCAAACAACATACACACCGCCGGCAAAGTGGATTTGCTCATAAAGTTGCACTTAAACAAAAGCTGCAACTTCTAATATTTAAATTCAGCCAGTGAACAAAGGCTGTGGGGTTTTATGTCATTCTTCAAAAGTGTCCTCTCTTCACAGGGATTTTGCTTTGAAAGCACCCTTCATATAGATGCCAGGGTACAGCTATACTAAGTAGGAATTTCACCAGAATACAGGTACTTTTTCTTTGCTAATGTGCTCTATGTTGACTTTGATTAAAGTACACATAAAAAAACATTGGTGATAGGGCAGTTTTGGTTGAGATTCTGACCTCTGAAGCAGAACTTAAATTAGTACACATCATTACGTTAGGTAAAAATAGCTGAAGGAGAGCATTCCAGGTTGTTATTCCAGCCCAGGACATGAGGCACTGCAGTGATCCGTGTGTTTGGTCTCACCCTGGGTCTGTGGATGATGCTCTGAACCAGGAAAGAGACTGGGTTTCCTGCCCGACGAATGGCCTCCACCGCCTCCTCATGACTGGCATCTCTGAGGTCTACCCCATCAACCTGAGACAGGAACCACAAGCCAGCCAGGACCGGTCCAACACAAGTGAAACACTAGCAGAACCATGTATTCCCTACATGTCACTATGATTCTCCATAGGTGGATTCTGATTTGACCCTGTGTGCTTTTAAAGGTGGCTTTGAGTATTCAAACTCAATTAAAGTTAATTATTATTGCTATTGTTATTATCCTCTTCACCCTGAGTTTGAACTTCTAGCCTCAAGGTATAGACATCTAGAAATGGCAGCAATACATTTGGTCCGCTCTTTTACCCCAGAGGCAATCTGTCGTCTGAACTAATAATAGGGTGCGCTGTTTTTATGTCTTCTATGTTCATACATGTTTTGTTTCCAAATAGTTTGCCCCTTGGGGGAACAATAATGCATTATATACTCAATAGGGCGGTGCCCATGAATGTGTTGCTTCTTAAAACACCATTACATGCTTCAAACTCAAACCTGCTGCTCATAAAATATAATGACACCAGAAGAACCTCCTCCTTAAACAATCTTAAATTGACCTCCAGCCGTGACCTCTCTGGTCTCCCCCTACCTCTACAATCCTGTCTCCGGTCTTCAGGGTGCTGTTGCGTCCCGCCGGACTGTCTTGGAGAACGTGTTTGATGAAGATGCCCCTCATCACCTCGCCGTTGTTGAGACGACTACCCATACCTCGGCCCCCGACAATACTGATGCCCAGAGACTTACCAGCTTCCCTGAGGAGCTCCACTCTGGGAAAGGTAAGAAATAATCAAAGACATATTATTTTACACTGGACATTTATTTTAAGGGTTCAAAACTGAGACTCGGAAGATTCCGTTCTACTGACAAAGCACGTGTTGGTGGTGGGGTTGGTTTTATAGTGTGTTGGTTAGAACGTTTGCTTGATTACAGGCTTCAATCTCTCCTCTCTTATTGCTTTAGGCTAGTTGTGTACTCATTCGTTTTCTGAAGCATGTTTTAAAAGGCACCGGATAAACCTTTTTTCAATTAAGTAAAAACAGCAGACTACAATACACTCGTAACACCACTCCTCTGTATTTTCCAACTTCAAGAGTGCAGCTGAATTGTCTGCTGAAGTCTGTAGGCAACAAAGAGCGCAAAAGAAGCAAGTACACCAAAGTACGTTGGGAGTGAATTACTCCCCACTATTCAGCCATAACCTATATGTTAAACAATAGGCTAAACTGACGTGAACAACCGTATGTAAGTGCTACCAAATACCAAACCATCTACAGCTTGAAGACTGATTAATGCAAGTACTGCATCATGTCTTGGCATGTGTATACAGATGGCATGATGGAATAAAGTATTCTGAGTGTGTTTTTTTTTAAAGGAGATAAGTGATGGCAGAAACAAAAAGTGAGAAACTGTCCCATACATGAAAGGATGAAAAAGAGCAGTTAAGCATCTTCAATTCTATTGTTACTTTTCTTACATGACGGCAGAAAAGAAATAGCAGACGTTTTGACACCCAGCCATCACCGTTGTATGAATGTGACAAACACACCTCAGGCACGAATTGCATCACTCACCACACATCTTTTCTTCTGCTGTCATGTAAGACAATTAAAAATGAAACTGTAGATGCAAACTTGCATTTTTTTTTCCCATCCTCTTTTGAGGGTGATATTTTTTTAGGTGTTGTTAAAAACTATTTTACTCAGCACACCTTGAGCAAATTAATTAAAACAGTCTCACTATGAGGTGCATAATGTTGAAATTAACAGCATAACGTTTTTACTAATACTCACTTCCTAGGTTGGTTCCAGTTGCTGTACGTGGCACTCTCTTCTCCCTCACCATCTTCCCTCTCTGGTAGGCTAGGAACATCAGTTCTAACACACATTATTATTATGCCTTTATTATATTGCCAGGGAGATGCTGACCTGAAAGGTTATCTTTGTTTACTTGTTACACTAGAAAGCTTCCAATTAAAACCTAAACCATGTCACTCGGGCTGAAACAAAACAAACTCACAAATATAAATGTCCTTCACACTAGTTTAAGAGGTGAGTGTTGTTCATCCAACATCTAGACAAGCAAGAGTGTAATTCTACCTGATTGTCATTGCTCATCCTCCACCCACCCTCCACCCCCATTACCAGATGTTTCCGAGGTAACATACCTGGAGGGTACATCTGGAACTGCCGCTGGGGCATCGCTTCCGTTGAAGACGGCCTGGTGATCCTGTTCTAGACTAGCCTTATATTCCTCCAGATACTCTACTGGGACATAAGTAATGCTACAGCCACAAACACACACACACACACACACACAGGTAAATTAGTCTTATGAAAATAGCATATACATAGTTTTCTGCTTACCCCTACAGTATAATGAAATGCATCCAGCGAGGTTCACCTTGCGCCCAAATACGCCCATATTCATTATTACAAAAATGACATAATCTTTTTCCAGAACACTAGCTTAAAAAAAACCAACAACAACAACAGTACATTCATATGCAAACAGATATGAAAATGTCAAGCACTCCACTATTCCTGACCTGCCCTCTATCACCCACCCTACCCAACACAAAACTCTCTGTTTATGCATTCACAGTGGCCTTATTTATATTCAGAATATCTCCTGTTTTCCTCCACACCATCTAATTTAACTGTGTGCACAAGATTGCAGTAAGAACGAACGGAGGCAAAAGCATTCTGGCTATCAACAGCCCAAGGTGAAACGCCAATGAATTATGTATAGGCTCTCGACATCTGACTATTTAAAACAGATGTTTGCCTTGATCATAAATGTCTGAGCAAATAAAAAATGGCCCGCCACCAAATGCGAAAAAAAACATGTATGACATGTTTTGTGAACAATACATGTCATACATTTTTGAAAGGCAGACTGACTATTATTAATTCATATTTCATTCAGCGGTAGCACATAAATAGAAAAGTGGCTCGGCAGTTTGGTACACCTCTCTTGAATTCATAACCTAGTTGATTCAGAAGAACACATCACTGCATCTGAGTGCCGTTTACACTGATGGCATGCAGAGACATTTTTGAAATAATTGAAAAGAATGAATAAAAAAGAACAACAGGACATGCCAGACACAATGAGACACAAACAATAAAGATTAATAATGCAGACATTTGTGTTAGCACTTAGCAGCATGCACAAAACTGTGAAACAAACTAATTATCACATAAAGAGATGGGAAGATTACCCGTACTAATTAATATAAAAGTTGTTAGTTGCAAATTAATGATGTGATGTGATTAGTGACCATTCCGTTTAATGGAAAGATTTATCCAGACATTTTCAATCTATACATATGCTAATAATTTGATTAAGTTAGAGGTAATTGTATCAATACACATGGTGTACAGATACTTTAACTACATTATAATATCCTTTATATATACTGTATGCAGTATATGTTGTATCTGTAAATTGTTCTGATTACTTGTTCCGATTGATACTGGTTTCGATTGAGTTACTTCTTTCTTCAGATATAATAAACACAAATAATAATATAATGTAAATTGAAAATGACTTTTTTTCTCATTATTTCTATATCTGGATAAACCCCTTTTCACCAGAGAGAGTCAAGAGAACCTGGCTCTAGATAGAGAGGCTGACAGGAAACCAAGACAGCAGGTGTTGCTAGCACACCTCCAGCGTGAGTGTTAGCCATACTCACACATAAAAGGGGCACAGATCATCCTCGGGTGTACAAGCAGATCTAGAATGTGGAGAGTTGGGCTTTTATGCACCGGAACTAACTCCCAAGTATTATAGCAACGATTTATGTAAACATCACATTTCTATCCTTTGATGAAATGTCCCAAAGTATACCACAAATAAATGTTGTTTTGTTTTAAATTACTGTTGCTGAGCTAATTCATCGTAACAATAAAACTATCTCATTTTGAAAATGAAAATGATTTGCATTTACACATTTTCACTTGGCAACAAATACTTTCCTGCACAGAGTGCACACTAAATGTACACCCGCTGCTTGAAAGTCATAGAAAATGTATTCTAAAAATTAACTCTCTAACAGTTTACGTGTCATATGTCACACATCATATCAAATTACAGAAATAGCATTGCATGGATTCTTGGCAAACTGTACATGCACACAGTATGTGTACAGTACGATTGTACTGTTCTACCAACAGTGTTGAAGCCATTGTGGCCGCCCTCACCCTAGGTCAGGTCCAATCAGAGAGTGCCTTCGCAGCATGGCCCGTGCCTGGGCATTAGACAGGTTGGCGGTGGGCTCCCTGTTGATGGCCAGGATGAGATCCCCCACCCCCAAACGACCGTCCCGGCTGATTGACCCGCCGTGGATGATACTGCGGATCAGCATCCCCAGACCGTCTTTCAAGGCACTCACTGTCATACCTTCAACGCAGACCGAGTAAAGATGTTTCACTGGTGAACTCAAAGTACCGATATTTTGAACAGCATACCATAGGAGTGACTTTGTCGCTCATTAGCAGGGGATCGATCATGGTTATATGGTTGATAACCGTTTAAAAAATATTTCAATTAACTTTTACGGAGATTAGTATTGAGTTACGGTAAACATTACCCTACAATCTCTTACAGTGCCAAACCAACTGATACTGTATGCTTAGCAACAATTAACAATATGAATGAAAAGGTAATACCCATCCACAAAACCCCCAGATGATTAGCATGCAATGGGCGTTAAAAATAAATAGACGAGTTGGTTTAAAACCAGCAGGAACTCTTTTATTTCCTATTTTAAAATAAATAAGAAAGGAAAAAAAGATATTCTCCCTAGGCAGGCTTTTCATGAACAAATACCTTTCGATCATTTTACATGAACTCTGGCATTCCTAAAAGTCGATTCAAAGCAGAAAGCCCATTCTGTTTTTTGAGGCTACTTCATTTGCATCTCTGTCAGGGATGTGAAGAGAATAAATAAGGAAAAATAAATAAAGCATGGGAACAAATGAATACGAACCAAGACTGGAGTTGCCCTTGACAACAGTTATAGTCCTTTCAAAGTTGCTCCCTGGAGTCAGCACCTTCTTGTTACATACTTCCGCACCTTCTTTCATGACAATCTCCTCATCCTTAAAGGGGGAAATCTTATGTTAGTCCACCTCCATTTTGTTCTTGCAAAATAGGAAACAAAAAAGATAATACAGTACATTTTTATTTATTTTGTGTCACTGCCACAGACTAAATACAAAATTAAACATTTGTTCCAGTAAGTCGCTCATTATATGATTGAGTCTGGCCTTACTTTGATAAATGTATTTTATATAAAAATAAAGGGCTCTATATATGATCTTGTTTGCCACTAGATGGCGTACTAAGCAGCACCAGCATCTCAGACCAAACACACACACACACACACACACACGCACACAGCTGTGCTCGCAGCACGCACGCGCGAGCGCACACACACACACACACACCTGCGCATGCACGGACACACACACCTGCGCTGGACTGGCTATGAAAAAAGGGGAACTTCGATAACATCACACACACAGTAAATGGGTGTGATGTAATCCACTTTAATACATAGAAAATGTGTTTAAAATGTTTGCTGCTAATGTTAAAATAATATTCTATAGGACTTAAAAGAAGACATAGCCTGTAAATTATTTGGAAAGCTGTGGTAAAGCCTGATGAATACTCATGTATTTACCAAACCTCTGTCAAGCCCATTTCAATTAAGACTTGTACCTTCATCAAGGCTTTTATGTCTCCAGTGCAGAGAGAAGGCTCCATCTGAACGTGGATTGATTGTTTTCCATCTTCAATGTTGGACTCCATTTCACCGTAAGTGTCTGTGTGATCCACCAGCTCGGCTGAAGGGTGTGCCAGGTGCCGCTCTGAGTCACAAGGTATCGTGTCAATGTCTTGGATGAGGCTTCTAAACCTTGGACAGACTTGAAAGGCGGACTTCTCCAGTGCAAAGGGTTTGGTGTCGTCCGCAGTGCCTGACACTGTTGCAAAGGAGCGATGTTCGTCCAACAAATCCAAGCGGGCTGTCAGCTAGGATAAAGCAAACCACAATAGCCCAATGAGTGTTACACTCTGTTAAGTCAACAATTGGCCAACTGGGGGGGATTTCATTTAGCTCATTTGCCATTCTGCACTCCTTGTAATGAAGCATAGAAAAGACATCAGTAGCCAATGGAGAACAGCAGTAATTACTGATTATCTTAAGTGTGCAATGCACAAAATATGGCTTCATTATAGCAGGCATTAGAATTGACTGGCTCTGGACTGGGGAATGATCAATCTGGGTAAGCACGTCCTTTTGAGCTTCAAAATGGAAGTATAAAACATGAAAAGGGAACATTTAAGGGAAAGGTATATGAAATGGAACTATTCTGCAATAAGCACAGCTGCTAGTGGCGTGAAACAAAAATGATGATCCATCTTACTTGAATTGAGTAGTAATTTTATATGTAATAATGCTGCCTAATCTAAACTATATTATTTAGAGAAGAATAATCAGGTGACAAAAACAGTATCAATGCAAAATAAACATACAAAAGGGACATACTGTAAAAATGTAATTACAAACTACATGAAGTACTGTACTCATTTACTAGTACAATACGTTTTAGGTGGCTTGACTTGACCCAATTCAAGTGTTTTTCCAACAAGTGTAATCACAGTTTATATTTCAATGACACCACCAACTTCAGTATCACTGAAGTATAAACTGTAAGCATATAGAAGATGAATGTACATTCATGCTATAAATACATTGCAGAAAACGCATAAGAAAATGAAAAGACTTGTCAGTGCACTTGTCAGCTAGAGAGCAGCAACTATACCTTAGGTGTTGACGAGAGCAGGCTCCCCTGGTGCTCCAAGTCAGCACTGCATGCACTTCCATGGAGAGCGATCATAGATGCCTGGAACATGTCACCGTCCATGCCAGAATAACTGTGGTCTAACGCCTTGTCGTCACAGACATCTGCTTCACTAGAGTCGATCTGTGGTCAGGGACGTCAACATTACCCATCTGGAATGCCAAACCTTGCCAGCATAGCTGTGAGGCATCCAATCACGGATAGCTGCAGATTATCACTATGACAGCCATAAAGCTGAAGCCAAATTAAGACCAAGAGAGGATGGGCCACATTAAGAAATATACCACAATGTAAGAACTAAAAATGGGCTAAATTCTGCAATGCTTTACCGAAACAAGTTGACAGGAGATCAGCTTGTTACTTTGAAGAGACTAATACCACTGTGGACCCCCAAAAACACAGGAATCCACAGACACAAATAACAGCATTTGTTTATGATTTTATTCCTAAAGGACCAGTTTTTTCAGGTTACTGTTCAAATGCAGTAGGCGCAACACAGGAATAGCTGCTCATTTACATTTAAAATGCTACCTGTCAATTAAAGTAAAAGGGTCTGCTGGGACCAATTTCTGCTTGGTATAAATTCACCAAAAAATGTCCCTGACAGTGAGTTTTACTAAAGGTAAATAAGTCACAAAGTAGTTTCCGTTTATTTCCTCAGGGAAAGTTGGAGTGGTGGAGATTGATGTACTGTTAAAAAAAAGCTAAATAAAACTTGCCATTATTGCCAATGTTTACATATAATTTTACCAAATAAACCATCCTCTCTTTGTGAAAATCATTCATTAAATGCACAATCCCTGATTTGTGTACAGAGGTCCCAGAGTAGTAGTAGAAACCAGTGAATCTTTTTTTTGTTAGACATTTGGGGGGCTGCCGCTCATCCCTACTCAGTCAACAACACATTCGTGGTCAGTATTGTCTCAAAATATAGACACTGAACTAGTGCAGAAATATGGGTTTAGGGGTTCTATAACACAATCAAGGAGTATACAGTTAATTAAATTGTTCTGCATTAAAACAAATTTTCCCTCCCTTAATTGTAAAGCCAAGCTTGATTTGTTGTTATCTTCCCATAAAGGCTAACTGACCAATGCAGGCTCTGCTCGATAAAGAATGGCCTCATCGTCTCTCTCTTTTAACCACTTAGAGGTGAAGACAAGAGGGTGGATGGCTGTTGGCGACGACGTAATTCCCTGCTCATCATATAGATGTGGACAGAGGGAATACCCATATATTCCCTGGGAAAAGTGGAGAGATTCATTCAACATCTCCAGTTTGGACTACATGTTATTCTGTCATAATCTGATTTATTTTAATACATAATTTGACTTCAGAATTATTAGTAGGGAATGCGGGGGAAATTATGTTTTAGAAAAGATTTTCAACTCAATTGTGTGTAGAAAATCAAATAAAAAACGTTTGAATTAAATAGTATACATTTGTAATTATTAGATAGTATATAATGTCATATTATGACAGATTCTCGAGCGTTGAAAAACATTTTTTAGTAAACATCTTAATCTGTCCTGCATGTAGCCAGAAATAGATATAGAAAGCAGAGGTATGGTGTGTTACACCGGTCGGATTCAATTTCAACAGTAAATAAAAAATAAATAAAAAATGCCCAGAAGTACATTCCACATCCCACAGAAGAGATGATAAATTCTAGAGAGGCTCCCTGCAACCCTGTAATCCACCTAACCTTGGCGTGCCCAGAGCTCTCAGTGTGTAATCCAGAGGCAGATCCAATACAGGAGAAATGCGGCTCAAAACCCCCCTCCCGTTCCCCCCGAAAGAATGTTGCCGTGTCAACACACACAAGGCTGTCTGGCGCAATAAACACACTGTTGGACAGACCAGTATTTTGGCAGGTGTCCAAATGCCTTAAAATGTGCAAGGAGTCCAAAAAAAAAAGGTAAATAATAGATGATTATGAAACAAAAGCGTTGTATTTTACATGGCTATCCCTGTAGACGTTGAGTATAACCATGCAGCCTCCGTCGACTGTCTGTTCATGCATTCACAATTCAAGCGATTTGTAAGACGAGCCCTGTAACACTTAACATGCATACCCATACCTTTACATACACACATGAATAATTATACAATATGCAAATCACGCAGTGTTAGCCTTGCCAAATCGCCATTAACAGTCACTCATTTATTTACACACTGACAACAGCAATAATAGTAATGGACTGGATTTGCTTACAGGCAGCGGTTTGGACACTCCTATCTGGACCGTGCCAAGCTGGGCCCCCTTCAGGGCCTGGACGGCGTCCTCCAGACAGGCGTTCTCCAGGTTGGTGGCGTTGACGAACATGAGCCGGTCACCTGGCAACAGCCGGCCATCACACTCGGCCACTCCGCCAGGCACCAGAGAGCGAATCACGATCACCGTCTTGGCAGGGTCCAGAGGGTCCTGTGGCAGACCCAGTGTTACGTTGTTAGTGCACAGAACTGTATTACTGTGAAGTAAAGGACTCTGACTCCTTAAAGAGAATATTCAATGTGAAAGGATTGGACTCTTTTGTTAGAAAATGGCAGCCATTCAAACTTTCACAAAACATAAACATTCTTTCATATCTGTTGCTGTGTGGCTCTTACTGTGAAGAAGAATTTAAAGTGCTTCTATATGTGATTTTCTACCACTAGTTGTCACACTAAGCACACAAGCATCTGATACCATAAAAAAAGTGTAACTGCACCCTACATTTATTTTTGCTGTAAACTAAATAATAAGACTGCATTGTGATGAAAAATATAAATTCTGGTGTTAATATTGACAAAAGTCCCGTTTTTATAAAAATGTTATGGTCTGAAAATGGTTCTACGCATCATATCTGGTGAGACTCGCCCTGGACTCCTCGTCCGCTCATGCGTCATCAAATTCAAACGTTAATGTTAATGGGGCCCCCTCACTCAGCTCATTGACTTGATGTTGTAGCATTGTTCAAAGTTGTGCAGTGGGGTGGAGCCAAGCTCAGAGCTGGTGTGCAGTTACACTTTAAGACACACACACAAACACACTAATTAGAATGTGCTGCAGGCCAGGTTATGTAAACAACGAACAGAGGAGCTCTGATTACAACACACACAAACTACCTTCACATAGATAATAGCTGTTTGCTGCTATATTAATATTTCAAATAGCACCTTTAAACTAATCTATCATCTGATCAGACCCACCTGGTAATCCAGAATGCTGAATCCCAGTCCACCTTCTCCTTTCTCCAGCTCAATGTTTTGGATCTCCGACTCCCACATGGCCAAAGAAGAGCTCATTGTCTCCTCCATCAATGTCTCTCTCACCGCCATCACCGCTTCCACCTCAGAGTCCTCACCGACCAGCAAACTGTCGAGGTCTATTTGTTTCTGAGTCAAACACCCCACCCCCCCAAATCTTAGTGCTGCGTACAAATTCAACTCCTTTCTCCCCAAAAGCCCATAGGCGGCTGTACTCTACTTCCCTTTCATAGGGTGCTGGCAGGTGATAAAAGGGAAACATCTGTGGGATGCTCGAGCCTGAGAATGTTATCACAGTTAAAGCTGTACAGATAAAGCCCTCTCACCCCAAAGGGGATTCCTTGTTTGATGTACAACATATCTCTATTAAATGTTGTTGGCTACTGCTGTTGAGGTATTGCTCGATGGATTGGTGTTAATAAACTGTCTGCTGCGTCTTACCAAGCCCAATCCATCAGAGCTGGCAAGCCAGGAGAGCAATGGCCTGACTTAAGCTAATAGGCGTTCATGGGAGTTGGACAAAGGAGGAGAAATTCAGAGTATTTCCCTCCAATCACATAGGTGGGGATATAGAGTTTCCTACTGTGCTTTTCTTTCTGAAATAGTCTCATTGATTGTTTATATAATGTCATTGTTTTATCTGCACACAATTCTCCCATGTTGTTTTTAGTTTTTAAACACAGCTGTGTACTAAAGGGCCTAGAAGCTCTGAATGGGAAGATTATATATATTACTTTATCACAGTGATAACTCCAGAAATATTGATGAGTGAACCTTTAAAAGGTTAGGTGCATGCTATTGCTGTCAGTACCTGTATGGTGGGTTCAGTAGATGACGCCTCTGATTGTGGTTGCACATCATCCATGTCAGTCTGCAGATGAAGGGCGGGTCTACAGCAGGCCATGCACACAAACACAGGAAGCTCCTTCAAGATCCTCACCACTTCCTTGTGGCTCTCGCCAATCAGGGAGATTCCATTAACCTGGGTGGGAGAGAACTTGTTTCAATCGCGAGCAGAGGCAAGGGACACAAAGGAATTGTTATAGCCACTTTCTACACAGGGTTATGAGGCGGTCTAGTGCTTTTACTAGCATGGCACGTCTTTGGCGCCCAATGCAAACACTGTGTAAATACAAAGGACAAAGATTGAACCCAGCGAATTGTCCTGGCCTGTTTAAATGTGTTTACCCAGCCTTACTCTAAATGCATCTACTGTGATCTGCAGTATCTGGTAACCATTTCTTAGCCATTCTCGACATAAATATGAACTATTACGTGGAGAAACCAGGCCAAGGTGTAGCGCCGACGTCAAGGTCGTTCCTTGTGAGTGACTTCTACCTCGAGCAGTTCGTCTCCGCTGAAGAGGTTGCCGCAGCGACCCACGGGCCCCTCGGGGAGAACTGAGCGAATGTAGTGGTGCCCGCTGTTGACCTCCAGACTGATGCCCAGGCCGCTGCTTTCACTGAACTTCTCCACCTGGGCCACCTGGCATGGGAACACGTAACACAGCAGGTTCACTCTGTCTCCAGCGTTGTTATTTTTACAATTCCGATGACAAATCTAGTTACTACAGCGTTTCTGCTCTCATTTACTACAGGAGACGCGTTAACCGTTATGCGTTCTAACATTAGCAAGCCTAAGATCTGTTTCAGGTCACGTGTACATCGTGTGGTTGTGAGGTATCGTGTACACATCGTGTGGTTGTGAAGTATGGACTTACTACGACTTCATTGCTGGGACCCAGAATTTCCTGCCACTTTGTCATAAGTTTCTGCTCTTCAACAGCTGTTAGTTTGACACCTTGGGAAGAAAACAAAGCAATAAAAGACATATCCGACTTTCACTCCACGGCACAAGACAACACGGGCGAATACAGATGCGCAGCGACCATTTAAGGGCAGGCAACTGCAACATAACTATCAAACTATCGGCGAAGAGTCATAAGAAGGCGGGGAGAGGAGTCCCACATCACAGCAAACTTTTCCTCAGCCTGTGCTACAAAATAGAAAATGATTGTGCTGTCTGGAGAATTACCACCAGCTCCCCTCTCTGTAGTTTATGCACTTCTCAGGGACAGAGCGAGATGCTCGCCAGTGTAATCCAGAGAACAATAGCCCATATCCGGCAGACCGGTATCCATTATCTCTGTCAGTGTGCTTAGCAATAAGCTCCAAGCCTCCTACCGTCTCTAGCCTCTGTGTCCTCTGTTAACTGATCCTTGGCTGAGCTGACATGCGATCCTTCACTCAGCGACAGCAGCGCCGGTATCTCATCTGCAGCGACTACACACAAGGGAGTTAGATAGGCAGGGCATGAACATACGCACATTCGCCTGCTTGGCACAGGAACACCGGTCGTAATTACGACAACCTCGTATAACAACGGTCTTGCCTGCTACTTGGTACCAGTTTAGAGACACTGTCTGTTGATATTTACTACTGCTGTAATTACAGACTCCATTTAGATCAAGGTCTTGATCTAACAGGGTGGAGGGTTCTGTGATCTTACTATAGATATGTGGTTATGGTTAAGGGATCTAAGATAATTCCTCCCACGGGATACATTTATGCTGAGGATGACTACTTTGATAACTATGCTACATTACTGTCAACAGTGGCATTCTCTAAGACTAACTCTACTTTCTACTTAATACTTTACTGCTCTGGTGATTTAAATGGACAGTGTTGTGTTTTGACTGTCAAAACCTTTTGTAAACAACATTAAAGGTGCTCTATAAACTATATAATGTTAATATTATGAATATTATTATTATTATTATTATTATTATTATTATGCTGATTCGTGCTTTATCCCTGTTGGAGCCTATAGCTACCCTGAGCCTCCTCCTCGCTCCTCTTCCGCTCCATCTCCATCTCCAGCTCCGTGGTGGGGGTAATGGCGGAGGATGGGGACATGACGGTGATGCTGGGGGTCATCACCGGGGGGATCTCCTCGGGCCGGAAGCCCCGGCGTACCAGCTCGAGGTGGACGATCTGGCCCGTGTGCCGCAGAACCTCCACCGCCTGCTGGTTGGTGTAACCCTGGATATTTACTCCATCCACCTGTAGGGGGCGACGCAGTGCACCGGCACGTTTAGGCAAGAGACAGACCTTGTCGTGTAGATGTCCTCAGATTGCTGTCAGTTTGTAGGGGCAGCATCTCGTACGCACAAAACAGCACAGCATTTCTGCACAGCCATCTATTTTAGTAATTCAGGGTGTTGTTTAGTTAAGCAATTTAGGCCAGTTACAAGCCGCGCAGAGTTAAATAATTCAGGCTAAGTTGACAGTCCATTAAGGGATTCTTATGTTCTGTCTCAAAGAACATTGGTTTTAGATTGTAGAGTTTAAGGAGCACACCAAAACAGATGAGTTTACACAAACATGTTATATTAAATCAAGAACAGGTTCAGATAAACAAAAAGGAAGATTTAGCATTCTCACATTACCATCAATGCTTAGTTTGTGCCGGAGCACGCTCCCCAACCTCAAATTGGGACCGGCACCTATTTGATTGGATCCAACACCTAATTTTCTGTCAAAAACTAATAAATAGCCACTTCTTTTTCTTTTGTTTTCATCATTGTTTAATTCCATATGCTATAAATTACTTGTAAATCACTTGTTGATGCATTTAAAATCTGATTTAATTAAAAAAAGGTGCGATCAATGAGGTCATGCGCATTGACAAGGTAGGTCAAAATATGTATGGTAGTCAACGGCGAGAAAAAAATTATTTTTAGATCCCGTTTGAATTGTGAAACAAAGTACACATACGATGTGTGTCTATATAAAAGATAATTGTTCAAGTCAAGAACATTGCAGTTTGTTGTGAAACTATAAAGTAATCTTTA
>JAODUK010021444.1:0-2500 GCA_027564635.1 Typhlichthys eigenmanni
CGAGAGAGAGAGAGAGGGGAGAGAGAGAGAGGGGGGGAGAGAGAGCGAGAGAGAGAGAGAGAGGGGAGAGAGGGGGAGAGCGAGAGAGAGAGAGGGGGAGAGAGAGATGGGGGAGAGAGAGGGGGAGAGAGAGAGAGAGAGGGGAGAGAGGGGGAGAGAGAGAGAGAGAGGGGGGAGAGAGGGAGGGGGAGAGAGTGAGAGAGAGAGAGGGAGAGAAAAGGGAAAAGAGAGAGAGAGGTTTTCTTTTGTCTCAGGTTGCAGTCTGTTTCATTAACACACCAGCCACCACAACCCCCCCCTCCCTCCCTCCTCCCTTCACTCGCTCGTCTCTCATCTCCCCTCCCCCTCCTTTCCTCACCGGCTCCTCGATCGGCCCGAGACGGAGAGCCCGGCTACTCTGTCCTAATGGTGTCCCTGTATTCATTATCACCTCCGCATACCCCTCCCTCCTCCAACCCCCACCCCCCTCGCCGAGGCCTATGATGATGGAGGTTGGGGGGGTGGGGGGGGACAACGACGACTGCTGCCGTAATTGATAATTAACGGGCAATAACGCAGCGGTCAATGCGATCTCACCACGGGAGTGCATCAGACCCCTGCATGCACATAAGCATACAGACAACATGCACACACACGCACACACGCACACACAGTACTGCACAGTGTGCCGTGCTCTAATCTCAGTTCAAAAGGATGCACTGTCTACGGCGGCGGCCTCCACATAGTCCTGTGTACACACACGTCTCACACAGACAGCAACACAACTGCACCTGTGTGTGTTGAAAATAGACACATACATACAACCACATACAGAGAGAGAGAGAGAGAGAGAGAGAGAGAGAGAGAGAGAGAGAGAGAGAGGGGACAGAAAATAGACACACTATGACATACAACCACAGAGAGAGAGAGAGAGAGAGAGAGAGAGGGGACAGAAAATAGACACACTATGCCATACAGCCGCACACACACAGAGAGAGAGAGAGAGAGAGAGAGAGAGAGAGAGAGAGAGAGAGAGAGAGAGAGAGAGAGAGATGACAGAAAAGAAGAGGCGTATTCAAAAAGACAACAGACATGTTCATTTACCAACAAAAGGCAGATCAATTGTACGACAAGGTCATGCGAGCACAATGATATTGATTGAGCGCGGTGATTCTTCTCTAGTCCGCTGGCCTCATAAGGTCTGTCAGGGCACTGACGAGACTTATTAACATGTAGTTAGTCAGCATATTTCATGGGCTGCACCCTGTTATCTGGAACAATGGACACTAATTAATCTGCTCCTGGCACATCCCATTCGGATGAGCCGAGCAGACAATAGAGGAGGGAAAGCGTGCGGTTTTCACCAGCGGCAAACAAAACACAGCGACGTCGGGATCAAAGCTGCTGTCTGTGTACATTTCGTGGCGCGGATGTGTGTCTGGGTTTTCACCGAGTTATCAAATAAGAACCTCATTCTGTCACCGGCGGTGAGACGCAAAGGGGGAGAGGGGGTTGAGAGGCAGACTCTCTCGCCTCTCCGCCTCGCCCTGGACCTCGCTTGGTGCCGTGATGAGGAGTCACTCGTCTGTTCGAGGCAGCACGTGGGATGTAATTACAGAAGGCAATAGAAGCTTCCAGTGATTAGATATAGAGAGTGGGAGAGAAAGAGGAAAAGACAGGCTCAAAGTGAGAATGACAGGAAGGAACAAAATGTCAGCGTTTAATTCGTAATTCAGCACAGCTTGGAGGTGAATTAACAGCTGACAATTGGTCCTGCACGCCATCTACTTGAATTTAAATATAGCTATTTAAAATAAATAACAAAAGTTGAATATCTTTACTATACTGAATAGTCGGTAGGTCAGACAGCCAAAACTGTCCCGCTCTGCCAGAGTTTTGATTTCACTCCTTTTCTCACTGAACTTTAATGGAATTAAGCAGTTTTGGAAATTCCCGTGAATAACATTGGCTGAGTTATTCACAATTGTAAAATTGAATGAATTGTGTCAGGAAGAAAACCATCCTGCAGACTCTATCACATTCACCTTTCCACAGTATGCCACCACTTTTAGTTTATTCAGTTTATTCAGTTCACTACTAGTTGAGATTGAGTTTACGGTCATAGTGCGACAGCTATATTCTTTCACATGTAAGAGACAGTTCCATGTTTCTATGTCCCATGTGGGCCATTACTCGCAGACTATAATGTGATTTAGGGCTTTATACATAAATAAACTTGACTTGAGTACTATACCAGTGTTATAGGCTCTGGAAAGTTCCACTAAAGCTCTGGGTGGTCAAGTGCCTTGCTCAAGTGTTTTAATTGATTTGAGGGGAGGGCTGTCAATAGTACAATTTCAGTAGGCTTCAAATGACAGAAGCAAAGACGGTGAACAAATGAATGTATAATGAGCATATGGCAGTGTGTGTGTGTGTGTGTGTGTTTAGAGCATATCCTGTAAAATGCCAGCCCAGAGTGACACGACACATAAAGATAGTTTGGGGAAGGGGTTGGGGGCAA
>JAODUK010021444.1:7500-25428 GCA_027564635.1 Typhlichthys eigenmanni
TGAAATAGTGTGATTACGGAACTACTATGGCCTACTTTCCTGCTTGTGCGTGTACGTGTGTTTTGGTGGGGTGGTGGGAGAGGGGGTCTTACGTATTTGTGCCAATAAAGTATGCAGCCTTAGAAGCTCATTATATTACATACATAGAGGTGTAAAGAGTTCAAAAGATTGTTTTCTGTCAAAATAGTTTTGAATTTTATTTTACACTTTCAGAATAATTACCTTTGAAATGTTCATAATAATTATACATGTAAATATAAATATAATATATATAGAGCAAAGTTTAATACATTTGTGTGTTATAATTTATATTCATCATTTGATAACACTGTATGTTATCACATCGCTAAATTGCCTGTAAAAACGTGTAATTTGATACCTACAACATGTAGTGTATTTGTTTATTTTTGACACTTTACAAACAGACGATTGGCTAACACGCATCTATAACATGATGCTATTAGTAAGCTGTCAGAAACAGGAAAGGGCTTTGATTCTGTTAAGTGGAGGCCAGCCCCTCTACAACTACCTGTTCAGCCTGGAGTCTGCAATCAGCCTCCATCAGCCCTGGATATAAATACCCCCCATTACACAGGGTCAACCAAGGCAGGGATCAAAAACAGGTTGATGCAATGGTCTCCCTGGCACACACTCACACACACACACACACACATGCACACATGCGCACAAACACACACAACAGATGCAATAAGCTTCATGACACCAACTGGCAATCACTAACAAATATTCTCAGAATAGAAGTGCTAAAAACCAACATATAGATTCAGTGTAAAAGAAAGACCTTGGTAATGCTTTCAGGGCTGTGCGTGTGTGTGTGTGTGTGTGTGCGCGTGTGTGTGTGTTGTGTGTATGCATGTGCTGTGTTTTGTATGTGTGTAAAGGTGTTGTGTGTGCGTGTGTGCACATGCGTGTGTGTGTAAACGTGTTGTGTGCACGTGCGTTGTGTGTGCACGTGCGTGTGTGTGTAAACATGTGCGTGTGTTGTGTGTGCACGTGCGTGTGTTGTGCGTGTAAACTTAGTTATGTGTGTAAACATGTTGTATGTGTGTGTTATGTGTGTAAACATATTGTGTGTGTGTAAACGTGTTGTGTGTGAGTGTGTCGTGTGTGTAAATGTGTTGTGTGTGTTGTGTGTGCACGTGCGTGTGTGTGTAAACATGTTGTGTGTGAGTGTGTCGTGTGTGTAAATGTGTTGTGTGTGCATGTGTTGTCTGTGTGTAAACTTAGTTGTGTGTGTAAACATGTTGTGTGTACACATGCGTGTGTTGCGTGTGTAAACGTGTTGTGCGTGTCAGTAGCAGGGCCAACTCAGATGGAGAGGCAGGACAGATATTCCCCCCCCCCCCAACCCCCCACTTCAGATCGATAGCCTTCGCTCTACGGTTTTAATTAGCTCATCAGTGGAACATGGGCTTTTAAGCGTGGCTGGGAAGCACGGCTAAAACCTGCCGTCAATACCTATTAAAATGTCCGCCTCAGCTGGGCCTCTGCACACAGAAACATTAACTCCCAGACATTGTCTTTTACAGCTTCGTAATCAGCGTAATGCTTTAATGAAAGGCTATGAATAGCTAGAAGGGTGGGCCGGGTTAAGCAGCAGCAGGCAGGGAAGGATGGTGCCTGCATCTCACGTTCCAATCAGAGAGAAATGAATACACACATCCATGTTATGGCTTTAGAAAGTATAGACCACAATCAATGCAGCATGCAGGATAAATAATAGAAGTAATTAAGTTTTGATTATGTATGAACCCAAAATATGCTGAATATCTGGTTTGGCAAATAAGGTATGATTATGAGACACATTGACTGACGAGTGATCAGTGCAGATTAATCCATTAGCAGTTGGCATTCACACAGTATCATCCACACCCAACAACAAATACAAACGTTTTTTAACAAAACCTTGCCACACAATGTGGCTTATAGAATACACAGAAAGATGTGGCAGAGAAACGCCCAGACTAGCCTGTTTGTGTGCTTGTCAAATGGTAAATAGGGTCATAGATTCAAAGTGACACATTGTCAAGACACAAACCTGGATTCAGCCACGGGTCAAAACTGATTTGGAAATATGTTTGCGCATACAGAATGTATGGGAGGGAATGAGTGTGTGTGTGTGTGTGTATGTGTGTGTGTGTACCTGCGGTTGACAGATGCACAAAAACAAAGTCAGGAACTTCATATGTTTTCTTAGTGTGTCATAACAATCTCTTTGCATGTCTCCACTGACTGTATTTACATATGCATCTGAACTGTGTGTGTAATGTCAGTGTTTACCTTGTGCTTTGCTGGGGCTGGTGGCTGGCTGAGTTTTGGTGACGGAAACAGAATTCCTGTGGTTTGGTAGTCGTCACACGTGGTAACGTGCAGCACTGGAGACGGCTCATCTGTTGTTTGCCATCGTTGTTTGTTGTCTGTTTGGAAACACAGAAATCACGTACTTCAGGCTAATTTTGTGAAGCCCTTCTTAATCAATTGGTCTCAAGTGCCAACAGTTAAATCAAATAATGACATCGTGCTAATCCATTAACAAAAATATATCTAATTTTTTTAAGATATAAAGCAATAAAACATAACAATGTGTGTGTGTGTGTGTGCGTGTGCGTGTGTGTGAAGGGGTAATATATCCTATCAAAATGTTTTAAACCATTTATGTAAAGGTAGAAATGTAAATAAATGGTAAATGTAATATAAACATTATGTTTTCAGCTAGCCTATAAAACCTAGCAACAACAGAACAAATACTGACCTTGAATGTGTCCTGTTTTATAGCCTATAAACAGACAGCTACTTTCTATTTATTCCTTGTTTTACTCTATATATAAATCATGCCATATTAATGCTGTAGCCACTTTAGCCAATCAATAATCAAATTGATGCAGTTGTCAAGAATTATTTGAGGTGTAATTGTTCTGAGCCTCCCCTATACATGCTATGTGAGTTACTTATATATTGCATATTCACACCTAATATATCTCAATATTTTGAGATGTGTGTATTTTTAACCTTTATAAAGGTATAGGATCAGAATAATTTACTTAAAGCAGATCCATGTTTCCACGCAGTGGTGGGATTTGAAGACAGGCTATCCACATGAAATCTAACTGGTTGAAATGCCACTTAAAGATATGCAACTTGATGCAATGCAACCTTTGCAATAGTTGCATTTCCTCATTTCCTGTGTTTGAAGACTAAACATTGACTATCTCTGGGACTACTCCCACACAGCTACCTATGGCCTGTAATTTGGTTCTTAGTTTGGTTTACCTCCACTGATCATATGGTGCTCGGTATGACAAACGCAGGCCAACTGATGCAACCCAGCGCAACATGTTTAGTTTCGTGCAGAGTATTCTCAGTGCAGGCACACATACAGAATATATAGTCCACGCACGTGCACACCTTTTATCAGATCTATTGATAACATTATCATGTATTGTTGTTGTTATTATTATTATTACTACTACTACAATATTGGTACTATTATAGTTGTAATATAACATTTTCTTGTAATAAATTGTAATTGTAATTGTAATAAATATTAAGATATATTATTATCTTATTATCTATAGCTATATACTGTATTATTTTGTCTAACAAAAGGGTAAACAAGAATGTAACATATTATGTATCATGGTGAATTACATATTTGATTTTAAAACATACTATAGCCTATAGGTTATACATTATGTTCTGTTTGAGCACTAAAACGGTGAATCACCTATTGGCATTGTTATACAGTATACTGAATGTATACTGTAAACTGTATTGTGATAAGATCCTGTTGTATACGGAATGAAGCTTCCATACAAACTGTATTGTGAGAACCACCTGCCATCACACATGAGATCACCACACTATTTTTATTACTTCCTACTTTATGAGATGGGCTTTCTCCGTCTGAAGAATATGAATATAATACATTTCCTCCCACAGGTGTATTACACACCAGAAAAAAAAAACAAAGAAAGATAAAGTGCTATTTCTAAAGCAACAAGCAGAGCAGCCATGTGTTTGTGTGCATGCTTGTAGTTATACTGTATATATACAATATATATGTATATACATATATACTGTATATATACAGTATATATGTATATACTGTACATATATACTGTACATGCATACTGTATATACATATATACTGTATCTGCATGTATAAGATGGGCATGTGCCCTGCATACTTGACATTTAAATGAATGTGGGCAAAGAATATGTTTGATATTACAGTAGGGAATGTTGTTCAGCTTGAGGCTAGCAGCAGGTTGTACAGAATACTGTACTTTACGCAGCAAAGCTTGTAATGCACTGTTCCCTGAGCTACTGTATGTTATAATAGGAACGTGGTGCATGTGTAACAAGGAAAGACCATTATCTAGTAAAACTAATAAAATAAAGTAGGTAAGACATAGGAGGGAGGGGAGCAGAGAGAGGGCACATGGGGTCAAAAGACACGGGTATCAGAGAGACAGCGAGACACAAGTGCACCCCCATTTTAATAAAAAGGGGCTCTTCGCAGGGAACTGATTAGAAATATCATTTCCTGACGCCCGTCCTTTCAGCCTGTGAAATTGGCCGAGGGCAGCAGAAGACGAGGCACAATAACCAGGATGGTGAGACTATATGGACCCACGACAGTGATAGACAGCCTGGGATTGGACGGTCACACATACAGGAGCTGCATGCTCCAATCACGCGGGGACTTGTGTGCTTCACTGTGTGCATCACTGTGTGCTTCACTAAACCTGGTGCGGGCTCGGCCTCTTTAATCTGATGCCATAGACCCTTTGATTTGCTTCCAGGAGCCTAATCTCCTCCTTCTTCAGCCTGCCATAAAACGTAAGCATAAATAAACCAACAGCTTTCAGAGTGTGTGCCCCACACACACACACACGCACACACACACGCACACACATACACACATGGCAACCTACATAGAACCACTTGTTCTCCTAATTATTTAGGCCTCCTTGTCTCTCCTTCTGGTTTTCAATGCTGTGTGAAGAGAACATCGTTATTTATACATTTCTATGTTTACTGAATTATGCTAAACATATTTATTCCTGTATTTCCTGGATACCAACCATTGAAACCACCGTCAGTATGGCCTCAGTTATACGCAAATGTTTAGCTGTTGCTTCACTGCATAAAAAAGCCTTTAATTAAAGGATGTATACAGTAATATTTATATAAACTGCATAATACTGTAAGTGGCAGGTATCAAGCCTACTGTCATTTTATATGTGTAATGTTATTTACTGTAAATTATGTTTGATGTAGGATTATAGCTCCTACTCCAATTTGAATTTAGCTAAATATATTTTTATAATTCTGTATTGTAATCATTTGATTACAATATGAGTAAATACAATATTCAATTGCAATGGTTCAATTCTTGTGCAACCTGTTTGCTTTGATTAGATTTCACAGTCCCAGTCAGTATCAGGAAGCTTGCATAACACCTTGCCAAATATGCCGTTTATGTAGTTCAGTATTTCAGTTTGAAATAGAGTTATTCTATGTATTCACATGTCTAATAATGACATCATATTTGACATTTAACACAGTGTAAGCTCCGCTAGTGTGACATGCCATTCGTACACCTTTGTGCGGTGATGTGTGTAAATGCTCATGTCTGTGTGTGATTACATGATTACATGATTACCACGAGGGCAAATGGCCGTTTCTGAGTCACACAGTCAGACCATCATGATGAAGGCAGTGGCCTGTAAAGTGGGGAGGTAATAAATAGCCTGATCCCACTGTGAACAGCATGCAGACACTAACACCCCCCCCCCTCCCTCAGTCCCTGTGACCAATCAGACATCTGCTGATCATGCTGATGTCATCAGGAGATGATAACCAGCCTTATAGGGCACCAGACCTGGCATCCCACATCTGTGTGGGAGAGGGGAAGGTGTAGTTTGCACCGTACACAGCAGAGTTCCTGTAAGGGGGTCTGAATACTGTGTCAGCCCCAAAGCTGTAGCAAGGGGAACGGTCCGCTGCAGCTACAGACGGCAAACCTGGGGCAGAGCCAAGATACTGAGCTTGACCTGGATCCACTAGAGATGGATGATGTAAATACTGTATGTGTGCGTGTGTAGCTTTAGTGGGCTACTTGTATAGCAGCTCAGTAACTCCTGAAAATAATTGTGTTTAACTACATATGTGCATTTTAACTTTGAGTGTTTTCACATTTTATACATCTATCTATCTATCTATCTATCTATCTATCTATCTATCTATCTATCTATCTATCTATCTATCTATCTATCATACAGCTGAGTTAGCAGTATATGGTTGTGTACAGTATTCTGTACACATCAGTCACTGTATATTGAGCTCTAGCACCTAGCTTTGCACACTGACTTTCTTAATCTTCTGAATGTGCAGTAAACACGCACGCACGCACACACACGCACACACACACACAGTCATCACGTATGCCTATTAGAACAGGCGCACGCACACACACACAGACATTCACACCACAAACTCACACCACATTACCACAGCTTTCGCCATAATTCTGCTTCTCAAAGGTCCTTGGTGGGTTTGTAAATCCTGTAAATCCATCTAAGAGCGTACAGCGCGCGGCGTGCATATAGCACGTGTGCACGTGTGTGCGTGTGTGTGTGTGTGTGGAGCTGCACGTTAGCATGATGTGCTGAAAGCTGCTGAAATGAGAGAACAAATGTGAGGAATTGAGTTACACTGGGCACGCCGGCTCCCTTCCACGCGGCCCACTTGAACCATCCCCATTATAGGATCTATTTAAGGAGCTAACAGGCGTCAATCTTCCCATTTAGATGGCGGCGGCGGTGGTGGTGGGTGGACTATTAAGAGGCTGCTGGAGCTCTTCTATTGTCTCACTCTTTCACTCATTCCTCTTTTCTTTTCATCCGCTGTGTCCAAGTCCTCTTGTCAACAAGTGTGTGTGTGTGTGGCCATATCAAATTGTCTGCTATAGCATCTAAGCATCCAATTCATGCCGACATCCACCTCAGCCTTGTCCTGGAGGTGTGTGTGTGTGTGTGTGTGTGTGTGGGAGGGTGGACTAGTAACCTAAGAAGCAGAGGTGTGTGCGTGTGTGTGCGTGTGCGCTGCAGACTGCGGGCAGAATCTCCAGCTCCCTGTGATGCATGTCAGATTGACCATGCGTGCATCAACCTACAGGCCTCACATGAATATCTAAAGTGCACACACACTAGTGCACACACACACACACACACACACACACACACACACACGCGCACACACACACACACACACACACACACACATTAGCTGGATAGCATGCAGGCCACATCATCTCAATGCACATTTCACCCCACACATTTCTTCTCACATGTGTAACCAAAACAAGTAAAGCAAGACACACACTAAAAACACAGATTTAGCCCATCAATCAATCTTGTTAGTTTCAAAAGCAAATGTTGTACATTGTATTAACCCTTTGCTATGTGTCCTATATGGCTAAACAAACAAGCCATTGTTTTATGCTTTATAGTGCTCTCAAGCTAAATAAACAAAATAATGAGTGTACAGTAATGAACATTGGTTACAATGCAGTCAGTGTTTGTCTTATCTTTCTCTGCTTCCGTCAGCATTTCTTTCCATAAACACAGTGTTACTGGCCCAGACATTGTTGGGCTGACTTGACACTGCACACTCCACCAAGAGAGAAAATGCAGGGGAATAGTTTAGATCTCACACATTGTGCATTGTGTGGGTCTGAAAAAACAAACAAACACGATAATATAGGCCTATTGTACGCTATTTTGTTCCTTGCACAAGCAGCAAAACAACACAATTCGTACATTCGTAAATTCCCTAAATCTACTGTATATAAAACAATTTGCTGAACTGTCAAATTTAGATTCTATTAGCACTATATCTTGTTTGTTATAAAGATACGGGAATAGACTCAGCAGCAAGCTATATATGTTCAGAGCCTGTGGTTTAACCTATAATATGTTATGCATCAATATTAGAAGGGCAATCTCTTATATTAACTTACACCTTCCAGCTTCAATCATTAAATGTAATCACGTAATCATTGCTGTTATTGTGGCTGTGACATAAACTGCTGAAAGAGCAGAATAGACTTGACTTGATCCACGCTTGCTCAAGGTGAGGTGATGGGAGTGTGTGTGCGTAGTGGGAGGGAGACAGAGAGAGAATGTGAGTAGGCCAGTAGGCCTACATTGTGTGTGTGGGTGTAAAACAAAATGGAGTCCAAAAGGAAATTATGAGGTTTTAGTTTCATGCAACCACAGGAAAGCCAAGCAATATAACGTTTCTGTTTGTTTAAGGCTTTGCCTAATATTTAATCACCCTCAATTTCATTCAATGAAAACGGTTGCTATAGATTTATCAGAGGAAAACAAATTTTTTCACATTATCTTTTATTTTCTTAATCTTTTCTCAATCTTTTCTGGCACTAGCCTGTATTGAAATCCTGTCAAACATAATAATCTGGTGAGTAAAACAATGCTTTTTGCTTGCCAGAGAAATCATAAATTTTTCTAAAAGTTTTATAAATCCTAGACTTGGCTATTGTTTCACACACCTGCACGTTCAATTTCCTCAAATATTTTATTTATATAAAATTTTAGCTGCATATCTTATTGGGCCCTGTTTTTAAATAGACTGAATGATTTATTAGACAAAATGATTTTTTTGTAATAAACTGCTTGAGAGCGACATTATTAAAACAAACACACACACGCACACACACACACACCTACATTACTTTATGGCTGTACATTTCACACACAAAACACAAAGAAACCAACACAGTAAATTAGAAACACGCTATATTACAGTAATATAATTTAATTTGACCCAACTACTTGAACGTACAAAGTCTATCAATTCTATAATAACTTCCTTGCAGTTTGCTGCCAAATTAAGATATTCCTTTAATCCACAAAACTAAAGCCAAGTTAAAATAAATAAAATTAAAAAATTAAAATTGAATCAAAGCATGTTGTTTAACTTTCCTTATAGGTCCTATTTGTGCAAAATATAACAATGGGTGTGAGAAAGTGGGAGTAAGAAGACTAACATAATATTTTCATCCTCCCTTGCTGTATTATCCTCTCTCTCTCTCTCTCTCTCTCTCTCTCTCTCTCTCTCTCTCTCTCTCTCTCTCTCTCTCTCTCTCTCTCTCTCTCCAGTCACGTCACTTTCTATAATGGACTATGACAACACACATCAATGGAGTGGTTTCCCGGCAACAGAGGGAGAGGTTTGGACGCAGGTGGCGCCAAAAAACGTCTTCCAGAGGAAAACGTTTATTCAGCGGTGTGGAAATTCTTTAAATAAATACTCCAAATCAATAATCCCACTAAACTGGAAAAATATAACCAATTATTTACACAGAGCAGCCCAGATGACACAGACAGACTGTGAATAACAGTTTAAAGTGATGGTGATGCTATGTAGGCTTAAGGTATTTATTCTGGTCCACCGTCCCCTAAATATTCTAAACTACTGTAGAAACCAGTTATCCTATATCAAAGACACTGGACTGGAATAATAACAAGATGGAGCACTGTAATGCATTGAAAGCAAAAATTGAATGCGTCTGGATGCGCCCAGACAGCTAAATCTACCATGCATGGCCTAAAGCAAAGCCAATTTACACCAAAACAGCTACAGAAATGCCATTGTGGCCTCAGAATGATCGTAGGCTACTTGGGAATTATTTTAATATAGGGCTACTCATTCAAAATACCAATTAATGCGCCCAAAGAGAAATAATGGGTTATGTTGAAATCTGTGGACCTCCCCACTGACTTAAATGGAACGATGGGTAAAATATATTGGAATAAATTAACATTGGTTTCCAAGCCCTCTGGCTGGGTCGTTATGGTCTGCAAAAGTATCCCCCTTACAAAACTCGAACTCAGAACTGCAGTCCGTTGAACCGTTTTATTGCAGTCTCTGGTTATTATCCAGGACCATAAGTGGGGATAGGAACCATGTTTTCTTCGTCTAGCGCCGCTCCCACTTACTGATTCATTGCTCTCTGCTGCCCCCATGTGGTGTTCTAAATTCATGGCAGTCACATCAAATATAGATCAAAACACCCTACTCAAAACACTTGATAATACACACACTGCATTAAGTTACTGTATATTAGTCTCCTAAAACAAAATAAACCATGATATCATTGCACACCCCATAATCAAATGAAATACCAAGCAACCAAAATGTTTATGGGGCGTTGCTGCATCTAACATTAGATATCATGTGCCAGCACCACCATACCTATATGATGTAGTCTGTTAGACATACAGCATTTATCTCTTAAGATGTATACTAACTTACACCATCCAGCAGTTTCAAATAATAAAAACACCATCATCATCAGAATAATTGTTTATTCTGATAATTGAAAATTAGATACACCTTATACTCTTTCAAGTCCCCTACTATGGCTATATATTTTTGAATGCATCTACAGTATGTATCGTACAGTATGTATGTATGTATCTATCATATGTATGTATGTATGTATGTATGTATCTATCATATGTATGTATGTATGTATCATATGTATGTATGTATCTATCATATGTATGTATGTATCGTACAGTATGTATGTATGTATGTATGTATGTATGTATGTATCTATCATATGTATGTATGTATGTATCGTACAGTATGTATGTATGTATCTATCATATGTATGTATGTATGTATCTATCGTACTGTATGTATCTACCGGTAAGTATGCATGTACAGTATGTATGAATGTATGTAAATGCATGGCATATTTCATTGTTTGTAATACATGCCGATTAGGCCTATTGCATATCTGAGAACTCAAACAGAATTTTCAAGAACATCATTATTTTCCAAAGGTCCCTTTTTGGTAAAACTATACAGTATGTAGTTCCATGGCAACCCGATTAGAAACATTTTCAACAGGCACAGCCTTTTACAGCTAATTAGATAAGATTAGGCTGGGCAGAAAAGGGCCAACCACAGCAGTTTATTACTGGAAGGGAGAACAATCGTTTGTTTGAAAGGAGAACTGAAAGGTATTTCGAATAAATGGACTGTCATATTACATTCAACTACAGTATGGCGATAATACAGATGTCTGTTGCACAGCAATCACAATTCTGATTTCTCATGAATTGTCATTTTTGAAAAGCATAGTAATAGGCCTGATCTGAAAGCAACTCCTTATTATACTTAACAAGCCTGCAAGAAACATCAATAAGTCTGCTCGGTTCAAAACAATTATATTTCCATCTTTTTACCATTATAGAGATAGCACTATTTAACATCATTTGGCTGCTGGTGTTTCCAAGCCAGTGTTCACATGATGCAAATCCATTCTGATTGTAAAAGTAAACATTAAATGTGGCATGTTATAAAAATGTGGAGGAGAGGAAATATCTTTGTCTAATGTTCCAAAGTGGACCCTTGTGCTGCTGGGCCTCTTATCTAATCTGTTCTGTGCTTTGATTTGTATTGATTGAAAAGCACTCACTTCAATAAATTACCCTGTTACATGCAAGTGCTATTAAAATAAAGGGATCCTGTATAGTAGTACTGGTGTTGAAAGTGTTATAATGCTATGAAATGCCTTCACTGCCAGAGAACACAGCCTTGATGCTTTGTTACTTTAGTTTGTATAACTCTGTACTCTACTATCTCATATGCCATACAATTACAACAATGTCACTAATACCAGTGTTAAATATCAGGCACATTAAACAGATATGGTTATAGTGTATTAAATGCTCTGTATTAAACTAAAAGCTCTCATATTTGGAAACACAATATATTGTATAAAAAAATGGCCACTAAATACAAAGTAAATTTACAGTTATGCGTTTAAAACACTTTTTAAAAGCTTTGTCGTGGTTAGTAATGTCAAACATTTCCTTCACGGTTACTTGAAAGTATCACAGATACATACGCAGGTAATTCATAAAAAGCATCACCATATTTAAAGCTAGTCATTTATATATGTATTACAGTCTGTGGAATAAATATAGAAATAACTATCTTATAACCATCTGCTTGGAAAGCAGACAGATTGCAGATAGATAGCAGATAAACTACAGCAGACAGACTGTAGATATATGGCAGACTACAGTATTCTGTGGAATACCTACAGTCTGTGGAGTAAATATAGAAATAACTATCTTATAACTATCTGCTTGGAAATCAGATAGACTGCAGATAGACTGAAATAACTATCTGCTCTAAAAGCGGCTAGGCTGCCTGACCGTGTGGGTGGAGCTTCACCAGAGGTCGGGCTCCACCCACACGATCTTCCTCTGCTCCTCCCAGATGACGGTGCGCAGGCTGGTCAACAGGGTGGGGAAGTCGCTCCAGGACTCGGGGGCCACACTGCGGTACAGGCAGGGCAGTTTGTCCAGCAGGGGCTCCTCGCTCTGCGAGCAAGCCAGCAGCTGCTCTTCTGAGTGGCCTTTACGCTGGAGCTTTGACCTGGGGGTCAGACAGGCATTCAGATACACTAAAGCACACTGGATGAACTGTAGAGGTACTGTAGAGATATTCTGTGTGCAATGTAACGGTGGTCAGCAGGTAGCTGCGCAGTGAAGCTAATCTTCACTCTCCGACACCTCATAGGACGCTCTGGCGACGCAGGCTAGCGCCCATGGGTTTTTAGCCTGCCTTGTAGAGCGGCCGCTCTCTGTGTGGGAGATCGGGATTCAATTCCCCGAGGGGGACAGACAATCTCCGCCACACGTGTACTGTATGGTAAATGTTTAGTACTGTAGAGGTACTGTATGTAATGTAGAGATACGGTATGTAATGTAGAGATACTGTATCTCTACTGTAGAGGTACTGTACTATTCGTACTGTATATCAACATGGTAGACCTCTAGAATTACTAAAGCACAGGTACTAACTAGAGGTACTGTACTATTCGTACTGTATATCAACATGGTAGACCTCTATCTAGAATTACTAAAGCACAGGTACTAACTAGAGGTACTGTACTATTCGTACTGTATATCAACAAGGCAGACATCTAGAAATACTAAAGCACAGGTACTAACTAGAGGTACTGTACTATTCGTACTGTATATCGCTACCACAGAAAAAGATAAGGTGTTTATAGCTCGTTACCACCATATAACATCCATATAACACAAGCCTTATCATGCCTGTCTACTCTCTCTTTACACTGTATGTGAACTGGTTCCTGTTTCTGTGTATCAGTTTGTGTACTCTGCAGCTGTGACCGCTTTGGGGTGCAGAACGGGCCACGGGCCACTGCAGTGCCTTACTTGAGTTTACGCGAGCTGCGTGTAGACTGGCCGATGAAGATGATAATGGGGAAGATCTCTGCCCTGTGAAGCCGACGGACGCAGTCCAGGCCAAGAGGCAGGATGCAGTGTGTCCCCTGGAGGATGGAGGAAGTGGACATAGTTCAGCTTGTTCAGTACACTTAATAACAAACAAATATATCTTTAGAAAATGCTACATTTAAAGAGGCAGGGTTAGTCGTTCTCGAGGACGCTTGCTAACTTGGAGCTCAAATTAAAACATTATCCCTCCGCACCCCCCCCCCCCCCCCCCCCACCCCCACCCCCCTCCACAGCGAGGAGATGATAATTTGACAAAAGGTGTATTGGCTTACAAATTAGCTTGCAATAGTTGACTATACATTTAAGAGCACGTCACTGAAGAAATATGTTAATACGGTCATGTTCGAGTAAAACATCTATTTCACCAGCATGTATCTTTAAAGGTGTGGACATTATGCATTAACAAGGGAAGTAATACTTATCTTAACCCATGACGTAAAGCTTCCCTAACTCTACATAAGTCAATTCGCTGACATTCAGGAATAAATACAGTTATTTCTCTGTATCTAAAGATGCACTCCTCTTTTTCATATTTCCTCCTATATCTTAATGTTATTTTCTTTAAAAAAAGGCATTTGGTGACGTTGTTTTAGATTTAGCTAAATTATTCACCCTGAACATCAAATTGAGGTACCCGGTAAGGAACCTACTGTATATCAGTATTTTAGTACATATTCCACACACTGATTTCCTTCAGACGTCAATGAGGAAACCCCGTAGCACAGTGGCACTATTTAGTACATGTTGCACTGCAGGCCTGACCTTCTTCATGACCCTCTCCACACTCTGCAGGGTGTAGCTGCCTCCCTGCTCACACTCCTCCAGAACCTCGGACCTCTGCAGCCTGACGGCATGCTCGCTGGAGCTCAACACCTCTGCAGGGCCGCAAGGGGCCAGCAGGGGGAGATAGAGAGACGGCGTGTGAGAGAGAGAGGGAGAGTGAGTGAGTGAGTGAGAGAAAGAAAGAGAGAGAGGTGAGGGTGGGAAGAAGCAGATTATATCGTTTTTTTATTATGTTCACATACAAAATGTACTGCCTTCCTTTATTGCCCAAAACTTCAGTTCCAGTAATGTGTTAAAATAGGGGAAGTCTGCATTCATGTTTTGCCTGATAAATCAGCTGCCACTTCATTCATGCCCCTCATAAAATAAGTGGACTGCATTTATATAGCGCTTTCCAACCTTCCTAGCGTTTATCTAACCTTCCTAAAGCTTTTCTAACCTTTCTAAGCGCTGTACAGTACAGTATAGCCTCACATTCATACACACATTCATTCATACACCGTTGGTGGTGTCAGCCATGCGAGGCACCAGCTACGGTTAGGTGACTTGCTCAAGGACACCTTCACACTTGGTGAGGAGTTAGCAGGGTTCGCCCCGCTCTACCCACTGCGCCACTATCGCCCCAAAACCCTTTTAAAAACCAATTTCCCATAACCCTAACTAACCCTCATATCGGCACTGCGCATGCCACCGGACCAGCACCAGAGCTACGTTCAGAATGGGCGAACTGAGGCGAATGTTCGCGTTTGCGTTTAACATGACGTTTGAACGTTTTGTGCAAACATTCCAGAACTATTAGATTTAACCCTTCCACCCTTCGTCCAGCGTCAATGTGTGTTCGCCATGAACTACCTCCTATGAATGTTCGCTTGTGTTCGCAAACGTTCGCCAGGCGAACTCAAGTTAAAAGCGGAAAAACGGTTTGAATGTGTGTCACGAACGTTCGGAAAAAATAAATAAAAAACACGTTCGCCATGTTCCGCCAGTCTTGAACGCACCACAGGTGGGGTGCCGTGCATCTCGTCCATACCTGCCTCGCAGAGCTGGAAGCCCTGCCACTCCGCCAGCTTCTTGTCCAGCACCCGTCCCAGGATGGTGGGCAGCACCAGGACAGGCCTGCAGATGGGCGGGTAGTAGGGGGTGACCAGCGTGTAGGGCATCAGCCTCAAGCACGCTCTGGCCGCGCACACGTCACCTGACGCAGGGGGACAAGGACAAACCCTGTGTGAAACACTTTCACAGTAAAGATAAGGATAAGGAACAGGAGATATTGCTGCTGCCCCCTGTGCTGGCCTTTGAGACTGTAATGCCCTTACAGCACAGCATATATTTCACATGCGAGCTTAACCTGCTCCTCCTCCTCGTGTGCGTGTGGGTCCTTACCTGTCTCTGCAGTCTTGGTCCTGCTGTCCTCCACACTGACCCACAGGGGATTCCGCCCCTGGCGTCCGGTGCTCACTATCCTTACTGCCTTCTGCTTCTTCAGCTTCTCCCGGCCGACACCGTGCTCCAAGGAACAAGTAGGTTAAGGTTAGGTTAGCTTTATATTCCGTTATTAAGGTTAGCTTCATATTCATTTCAGGTTAGCTGTAGGATTGGATTTACTCTAGTAATGATTAGGGGTGGGAATCACCAGAGGCTCTACAATATGATATTATCGCGATACATATGTGACAATGCGATATTGTTGCGATGTTAAGCATATTGCGATATTCTTTTGCGATTTCCTTTTTCCATTTTCAAATTATGTTCCCAAAGTAAAACTTTGTCAACATCTGTTTGCTCATCTCACATACATTGTATTGTTGCAAAATATGACATTAACATTATTGTATACATCAAATTATCAATTATACAATTCTCATTTGCAATTTATTCAAGATTGATACTTGGCATCCGTGTATCGATACAGTATTGCCACTAAATATTGCGATACGATAAATATGCTGTATAGATTTTTAAATCCTAACCCCATTATTTAGCTCCCAATTTAATTGTCTGCCATTTTTGCTAAATAATAGTAACTTACTTTTTGCCATGTGTTTGTTTGGAAGTTCATTTCTTCAATTGCTCTGATCAACAGTCTCTGTGCCCTGCAGTTTCAGGAAAAAATAATATATGGATATCATGTTTCAAACGAATGCTCTAAGACACTCTTAGCTCATCATAAACTAGCATCGTGATACCACGCTGCTCTCGCAAGCTACTTCGAGCAAGTATCAGTCTGAAACCCCTCAATTCAAAAGCGTCATAAAGGCGGTGCTAATACGGTATATGGTATAATATGGACTGCATTTATATAGTGCTTTTATCCAAAGCACTTTACAGTATTTTGCCTCACGTTCACACATTCACACACACACATTCTCACACACATTACAACACCGTGGGATGCTATTGTTTTGGCCTAGTGGCCCATGGTTCTGAAAAGGATTATTTGGCCGAAATGTTACCATGCAATGTGGTCAGAATAAACAGGTGAATTTTGAGGTTGATCAACTCTTTATAGCGACGTGCACAAGGTAAAATATTGTTAGATTTTTCCAACACACAATGGCTGACAGAGGAGAAGACATATCTGGCCACAAGATAGAACTTTCATGGAAAGCTGGACATCATGAGAAAAGGTTGGCCAACTGAAGCAGAGTGGTACCCTTGGGTCACAGCCTCGGAAGGAACACTGCAAATTGTATTGCTGGGAATGCCTGTTATTTGCAACTGATTGACTTGGTGTTTGGAGCCACAATGGGTTTGCAAACTTGAAAGCACGGCCATACACACAAGAAATGATACTTTTAAAAACGTTTGAAAATCCGGCCGAGTGCAACTACAGCTCAATGAACAAGTTTGCTGGGAAATAGAGCTAAAAATAGGCTAAGGAAATATTGAAAATACCGATCGATTGCGTCATATAATTATTGCTACATAAGTTACCTGCCTGTAATGCAACCACAAGTTAAACTGTGTTTATGTATGATATTACATTATCATAATAATGGTATTTAGGCGTGGATTGATTTAGGAAGGACAGCACTAAAGGCCTAGGTGTAAAAAGCAAGGCCCGCCACATACAATAACGTGTGCTATCTCTTGATGGAACTATTATATAGATAATTCACAATTACTATTATCGTATATATAAGATATTTTTTCTCCTCTCTACTTATTTAAATAAAACATAAAATACCAAACCTGTTCTGCTCTATATTGACATGGTAGTAGTCATAATGACAAGATGCAGTAACTACTCTAATATTATATTGCTTGCTTACCTGTCCAACTAATGACAAATGTAAAAAGTAAAAAATTGCTTTGAATAAAAGCATCTGCCAAATGCCGTCAAGTAAATGTAAAAGTATACAGTAGTTTATCATGGTGCCTGCATGAGAGACTATACACTGACATTACAACAAACGTTAGCATGCAAACTGGTGAATATTGAGGTGAATCGACTCGATCTGGATTATACAGCCGCGGAAAAAATTAAGAGACCATTGCATCAGTTTCTCCGATTTTGACTATTTATACATTTGTATTTTTCATTACATGTAATATACGTATATGTATATATATTTGTATATTTATATAATGTTTCTATTTATGTTATATCTTTTACATTTACAGTATAATTAAATTATTTAAATGTAATAGTATAAATAGTATAAATATACCAGTGTTACTCACTATTTTTTGTAAGTGGGCCGCTTTGGGTTGAGACAATAATTTCAAGGGCCACACAGATTTTAAA
>JAODUK010021494.1:0-12496 GCA_027564635.1 Typhlichthys eigenmanni
ACACACACACACGCACACACACTCACACACACACACACACACACACACACACACACACACACACACACACACACACATACAATACACAAGGTAATAACAAGTAACAACAAAGAAGGTTTATAACAATCTGCATTGCAGCATAACTACCCAGTACCAATGCTGTCATGTTTGAATGTCATATTTTTGATATGTTCCCCCAAAGATTTCCTTGGAACTTTCCACCGTATGGTGACAGAGGGATAGAGATTGAAAGTGGGCGGGGCTAGTAGTCACATGGCTATCCAAGAGCGATGAGCACACAGAGAGAGAGAGAGAGAGAGAGAGAGAGAGAGAGAGAGAGAGAGAGAGAGAGAGAGAGGTTCAGGAAAGGATATTGCTTTTAGCCTAGATTACCCATTTTGTTTTATTGTGCTGAAATTGTTTAACATTGTTCAGAGGCTGGCGCTTAGTCATTTAAAATGACTCTCTTTACTCCCTGAATGCTTTGCCTGTTGTGTGCAGTGAGAAACATTCACCAAATACGCACAATCTATTTGTGCCATCATTTATTTTTATTAAAAAATGATGATCACAGTCATGATGATGACAATTATACTGTAATAGAGGGGCATTTATCAAGTAATCCTTATAGTTTTACTGCATGACTTCATCCCGTACTCTCTTTTGTTCTCTCATCTTTTTCAATATTTATTTTCACCCCCTCGTCACTACGTGCATATGTCTTTCGCTGTCATCAATATGCCGAGTGTTATAGTCATGGCTGTTATTTCAATACGAGTTGTAACATCAGTGCTGTGATTACCTCCCTCTGTGGTTCACCCCTCTCTCACACAGATCAACATGACACAAGAGGCTACATTGCTGCCGCCATGTACACACTAGGCTGCTATTTTCTACAATCTAATCTCTAAATTACTTATTACTGAAAGACACAGGATTATACTTATAAAGATTATGATCATGTAGAATGTTAGACGTTATTTGTTTTATTGTCTGCCGTTATGCCTTTTTTATAGTCACCTTGCACCTACAATAATCTCCATGGGTCTCTGGATAAATCAGTATTTTTACATTTTTATTTATATATATTTATTTATTTAGAAATCCTGACAGTTGGTAATGCCAAACAGTAGACTGCTGTAGTTCCTCAGGCTGGCTAGCTTTGGCACTGTTATAATGCTAATATTGTACTTCCATATCTGTCCTTTAGGATTCTCTGTCTGTTCTGTATGCAGCACTGGTAGAGTGGTACAAAAACGAAGCCTCTCAGACCTGCTAACACAGTTATCTCTCTCTCGCTCTCTCTGTTGCTCTCTCAGATGCTGCTAAGAAGGCCTTCATCACAGAGGTAAGCGAGCGCGTGTCCCTGTGATGATGCTACACTCCTTGTTTCTCCCCCTCTTTGATCTAAGCCGTGTCAGCTTTACACCTCACATGGGAGCCCACTGTATGGTAATGCTTCTCACTACATCTACAGTAGTATGCTTTTCAATAAAACATCCGCATAGATGAAAGGCTGTTAGATGGCTGGAGAGATCATCACACGTCTAATCATTTTATCTTAACACGTGTTTGCGGTGGATTAGATATAGTGTATCTCTGACTGACTTATTAATCTCTCTCTCTCTCTCTCTCTCTCTCTCTCTCTCTCTCTCTCTCTCTCTCTCTCTCTCCCCAGATGCCCTCATCGTCAGGCCAGCCAGGCCAAGGCAAGAAGATTGGCCACAGAGGTGTGGATGCATCTGGGGAGACAACCTACAAAAAGGTGAAGTTATAAAACAGCATGCTTCAAAGCCATGATGTACACCACAGTATAGTGTGTCTGCAGCCAATACTGCCTTATCAGTAGCAAAGGGCAAATACACATCAACTCCATCTGTGTCTCTGTGGCTCCCCACTACCGGCAGACCACATCATCTGCTTTGAAAGGAGCCATCCAGCTGGGTATCGGTTACACAGTGGGAAATCTGAGCTCCAAGCCTGAGAGGGATGTGCTGATGCAAGACTTCTATGTGGTGGAGAGCATCTTCTTCCCCAGGTATCTAAACAAATCAGATTATTTGTACTTGCACGAGTATTACGTCTTTGGAGGAATAAACGTAGTTTCAAAGCACAACCGTACTACTCTGTTTCGTCTGAATTCCAGTGAAGGCAGCAATCTGACCCCAGCCCACCATTTTCCCGACTTTCGCTTCAAGACATACGCTCCTGTTGCCTTCCGTTACTTCAGGGAACTGTTCGGCATCAGGCCAGATGACTACCTGGTAAGACTCACAGTGACAGATCTGTTTTCTCCCCCGTTAGTACAATACTTGCCAAATAGTCACTCTTACAGTAGGTGGTTAGACAGGAAAACTGCCATTTTCTGTCAAAACAAAGAATATGTTGTGTTTTTTTTTCTTGCCTTAATATAGCTGTGTGTTGTTTTACCAGTTCTGGAATACATAAGCAATAATAAAGAAGGTAGAATAAGTCAAATTAAAGATGAAACAACGTTAAAATGGTGTGAAATGAGGAGGAAGAGGAGAAAGTGTTGTAGAGGGGAGGAGGTCTACATGGGCATGGAGGAGCACACCATGAATCACGTCTGCGCTCCTCATTGGCCTGAGCGCACAGACGTCAGTCTGCGTGACACGCACACGTGTACAGACAGAAACAGATTACGTCTCAGACAGTGTTCTGCCTCGCATGTGTGTGTGTATGTGGTAACACATTGGCCGTGAGTCCAGTGGCTCATCCCTTCCCAGTTCAGCTAGTTTACATTGACAAGACATATATAGATATGGATCACATTTTGCACAAACCACCCTCCCCCACTATGTTTTGTATGTGCCTGCACTACTAAATGGTGCATGCTTGTTCAGTAATTGGAACTACACATGCCCAATATTTCCATTGCAGCCTGGGTTGAGTAGTAATATTTCTAAAAACAGTGAAAATCATATTCCTACATTTCTTCAGTCAGGTTCCCAAAGACCTTTGTATTGAACTGAGAGCACTTAGTGGTACATTTTCAGACATGCTCTAATTTGTGATGCAGGTTTATCTACATATGTCAAGTACTGGACTCTGGTACAGTTTGTGATTTTTGAATTAGGGGCATTTTCCATGCTCACAGATCTCACTCCAGCAGTCCATGTGCGTCACTATTGCGTCTCTCATGTATGGCAGGTATAGGGTTTGATTGAAGCATTAAAGGAGAATTGTTCCTAAGCTTGATGACATGAAGTCTAGTTCCATTATATTGGTTGTGCTCTGACGTTTTTAGCCGGTCTAACTGTCTTAGCATGTGGCTTAGTGAAAGCAGAAGCATTTAGGCTCATGTGGAATGGCTGTAGCCTGATGCCAGAGCAAAGTGAGGAACTGGGACGGAATGTCAGATTATAGGGTGACTTCACTCACACACACACACACGCACGCACACACACGCACGCACACGCACGAACGCATACACACTGACATCACTTTGGATTGAAATCAGCCACTGTACCTCAAAACATACAGTATATCCTTTAATGTGTGCAATGTCAAACACTATCATTCAGTGCTGTGATTTTCCATTAAAGGCAGGGTCAATCATTCTTGCTAACTTGGAGCTCAAATCAAAACAGTATTGCTCCACTGTCCTCCGCAACGGGGCAGCACACATCGAAATGCACTGTGAAGCGTAAGTGTAGTGCTACGGCTTTATGACATGAGCGGTGTTCGCCACTTTGTTTATGTTACTATTTACGGAGCCAGGCCTGTGTGGAAAAATCAGATTAATTTTTCAACACGCTCAGAGAACAGTAAGATAGCAAAATGCGAGGAGATATTTGTTGAATTGGACAAAAAGTGTATTAGCTTACATTTAGCTTGCAATAACTGACTATACCTTTTAATGTGAAATCATTCTCACACTTAATCTGTATGTATGCTAAGTTTTCATCTCTCTTCTTGGGTGTGCTTGGATGGCATTTAATGGTAGAAGTAATTTAGTAGTGAACTGTCAGCAGAGGCAGGCCTGGCACTAATGACATTTGCCATTAGTTGTTTTGAGCACAGTTGTGGGCCTGCATGCATGCGCATATGCACGTGCACGCACACACACACACAAATGAGATAGCACATTCACTGGTGCTTTAGGCTGTTAGGGCAGCGGGGCTCATGTGCAATATTAACATACTGCATGGGCCAAAACTCCTTCTGTATCTCTAACTGCTGACCATTTCATGCAGCTGTCTGTGTGTGTAGTCCATTACCACTGCAGTAATTCACATCTTTAGTAGTATACAGTAACTACAGAATAGATGTCATTCACTCATATTGATCCATGGAGAGACATGACACATCAATATGTTCTTGGAGGATTCCCAGGAGACAATTTTTACACTTTACTACTACAACATTTGGTCTTATGAGTTCCTGTAACACCCACCACGTCGCCATGCCAACGGTCAGCGCACCCCCTCGTTCCATCATGCTGGTGTCCTGTGCACCAGGCTGCGTCCACACACACACACACACACACACACACACACACACACACTGTGTGCACCTGTGTGGGAGGGTATATGCGTTAGCTTTAGTTAACATAATAGCTTTGGTCCTCCATTGTTTGCAGGTCCATCAGATCTGTCTGGTTGTACGCACGTTATGCTGTGTCTCTGTTACTACTGAACACTGACAGAGAGCCAGCGTGTTATTGAACGTTATTAAGGAACGTTCCACTCTCATTTCCATGTCTCCATTGGAATGCGCCTGCACTGACCCTTCAAACTGTGACAGTTCCAGAGAAATAAGCAGAGTTGTCTCAGTGTTTCCACTGTGACTGTGACAATGAACAGCTATGCCTAGATTTATTTTGGTCGCCCAAAGCTAGGTTTGTTGTTTAACCTTTGATTCTGTTTATTACATTTTGACTGAGTAGTGTTTCTCTATTCTTGTGTGTGTGTGTGTGTGTGTGTAGTATTCCCTGTGTAACGAACCCCTGATTGAGCTGTCCAATCCTGGAGCAAGCGGCTCGGTCTTCTACCTAACCAGGGACGACGAGTTCATTGTGAAGACCGTCATGCACAAAGAGGCGGAGTTCTTACAGAAACTGTTACCTGGATACTACATGGTGAGAGATTCACACACACACACATACGTCAATATATTAGTTACACATATACGCACACACACACACACACACAATCACGCTGAAGGCCCTGGTATAGTGAAATGTGTGGCCTCGTGCAATGCGGATGCAGACCTCCCTGTTAGCACTGCATCTAAATCTGTGTGTGCGTGTGTGTGTGCGTGTGCATGTGTGTGTGTGTGCTATCACACACCTCACCAGCCTTGCTTGTGTCACATGTGCATCACTCTCGCTTGAATTCAGATGCTGTGCTCTCCAAATTCTCCTATGAACTTGTCCGTTTACATTTAATTCAGGTTTACATAGATGTTTTCCCTGGAGCGTGGCGACCACTCCAAATAAAGTCCTGACACCTGTTGGTCCTAGACCTCAGACTGACGGTTAGTAGGTAGTATAAGTCATTATATGTAAAGTCAAGACATATAAGAAAGCAGATAGGCACTAATTAGCCACACTCTATAATGGTGACGACTTTGGGACGGTGCTGTGATGCATGCTCCTGCTTTGGGGTGGAATGCAGCCCTTATCGGCCACTTTACCTCAAGACATATATCCTTAACAGAGCCTTTAATGCATGTGCACCATCCGGTGTGTGTTGCCATGGTTACAATCAGCCACATGTCCTCCACAGCTGACTTTAGAGGGTTGGCTGAAGAGGCTGGTTGAGGAGAGGGGGGGGGGAGGGGTAGAACAGTCATATAACATGAATGCCACTTCTCTCCGAAGCCTACGATTCTCCATCCACCTCTCTGCACACCCTGCTTTCGCTTATATGCTTCTCCTGCTGCAGGAGCACTGCCTGAATATTCTGTATGTGTTGCCCATCTCTAGCTGTCGTTTGTCCAATCCTGTGTCTTCCTTTCCTGCTCATGTATTCTGTTATTTTCAGCTCCTCACGTGGCTTGGTGTGTCACTGCTGTGCCCTCTCCACATGAACAGAAGGGTCATGCCTGGCTTAAGGCAGGGACCTCTCTCTCTCTCTCTCTCTCCCTCTCCCTCCATCATTGTGTCTTTACCTCTCTCTATCTCCCTTTCCATCTCCACTTGACTATGTCTTAGCTAAAGGTCACTGAACCCGATCCATTCCTCCGGTCTCCACCAAGTGCAGTGTTTGATTTCCTTGACATCTCAGGCCCTCCGTAGTCTCTCTCTGTGTCTCATTCTCTCTCTACCGCTCTCTGCTTTTGTAGTCATTACCACCACCTACAGTATAGCATGCCTGTGCTTCCCCTCTCATTTGGCTAATGGGCTTGCCAAGGTCAAAGCAACGGTTTTACAGGTCACAGCCACGATTGTTTAGACGGACTACTGAAATGTTAAGCCAAGATCGAGAGACTGGTTAGAAAGTGGCCACTGTTTCATAAAGAAAACGACAAATAACGATGAGGAATTATTCCTCGGCAGGTTCCAGTCCAGTTTCTCTCTGGATACATTGTATTTACCCTCAGTATTTTTGCTATACACCACTCCACATCCAATAGCCTATACTTTAAATAGTGTTTAATTCCATCTGATTGCGTAACATTCAACATTCCCAGAACCTAAACCAGAACCCTCGCACGCTGCTTCCCAAGTTCTTCGGCCTGTACTGCGTGCAGTCGGGGGGGAAGAACATCCGCGTGGTGGTGATGAACAACGTGCTGCCACGCGTGGTGCGCATGCACCTAAAGTACGACCTGAAGGGCTCCACCTACAAGAGGAGGGCCTCCAAGAAGGAGCGAGAGAAGGCCAGGCCCACCTTCAAGGACCTGGACTTCATGCAGGACCTGTCAGACGGGCTGATGCTGGACCAGGACACCTACAACGCCCTGGTGAAGACCCTGCAGAGGGACTGCCTGGTGAGAGGGACGCACCGGAGAACTCTGTGTGTGTGTGTGTGTGTGTGTGACCATCCTGATCTTGCGAGGCTAGCATAGCACAGCACTCTGGGGGAAAGACAGTGAGCTGAGAGAGACCAATAGGATGTGTTAGATCAGGGGAACCAGCAGCACCCATCTGGGGGCAGGTATAAAGGCAGGACGTGCAGCAGAATGGAGAAATACAGGAGCATGGAGCGCAGTGGGCTGTTGGGAGCGGTTACAGTGTTTGAGAGGATTTGGCTCCCCTGGCTGCTCTCACAATAAATTAGCACTTTGTTATTGCAAGTAATGAAACGGGGTGTATGGGCTGCTAGCAGGCCACCCTCTCATGAATCTTCAGCTCGCTGTGTGTGTGTGCGTGCGTGCGTGCGTGCGTGCGTGCGTGCGTGCGTGCGTGCGTGTGCTTTGTCTCAGCGGGTGTGTCTGCTGGGGAATTACTTGGAATTGGCCATTTGGTGTCAGTAATAATAATGAATGAATATAATGGGATTAAATGAATAATACATTACTTATGCATTATATATTTGAGCTTGGCTTGGTGAGGTTGTTGAAAACACAACTAGTTTCAGTGTCAAGCCCTTGGTGTTTACAGCAGCAGCAGTGCTCAAATCTGTGTGTGTGTGTGTGTGTGTGTGTGTGTGTGGCCGGCCCCAAAGGTCCTGGAGAGCTTTAAGATCATGGACTACAGCCTGCTGCTGGGGGTGCACAACATCGACCAGGCAGAGCGGGAGAGGCAGATGGAGGGCTGCCAGGGAGACAGCGACGAGAAGAGACCCATGGCCCAGCAGAAAGCCCTCTACTCCACAGCCATGGAGTCCATCCAGGGAGGAGCTGCCTGCGGAGAGTCCATCGATACTGACGACACGTGAGTTAGGCTGGGAGTCAGGATGCCTAGTGTGTGTGCAAAGTAGCTCCATCCCAAGCCTCCGCCCCTTTTTACCTGTCCTCCAACAACAGTTAGGCATTTGTTGAATCCGGCAGACACCCCGTCAACTTATTCCTGTAATAGCCTGTACCAGAGCCATGGAATTTGAGAGTTGCGCGCCAATGGAAGTTTGACATTTTTAACGGTCAAATGGTTCACGGAGAGACAAAACCTATATGGCAAAACAGTTCCAGGAAGTGCTTGGTTGGCAGTGCTTGGTCGATATACAGATATATAACTTAATTATTTGGTAATTAGATAAGAATACCACCATTAGAGGGGGAACAGCCTTCGGCAAGCTCACTGCTGCAGAAATCTGTCCCCCTTTATATAAATTAAATGCAATTGGTAAAAAATTAAATGCAATTGGTGAAAAAAATGTCAAAATAATTTTGCTAGCATATCGTGACACCTACAGTAGTATGTTTGCAAAATAGCATTTGAATTAATTGATAAGAATACTACCATTAGTGAGGGGGGAGAGTTTTCGGCAACTTACTGATGCCGATATCTGTCCCCCTCTATATAAATTGAGTGCAAAGTATGAAACATAAAAACATAAAAAACATGCTAATAAAATGAGAATAACACACTAATAACACCCGCCGTGCAACACCATAGTCTGTGTATAAGATACAACAGATGTAGGTTTCTGAAGCCATGATGCTTGCCTCTTTTAGGCATGTGTTAAACCCCTTGCAAATTAGCTGGGCTCTGATATCCCTGGTTGTAAGATTAAGAACCACTTTGCTAGAGAGAGAAGATAGAGAGGACAGAGAATGTTCTGCAGTAAAGCATGGTCTGCTCCCGTTAGATACTCTCGCTGCTCTCCGTCTCAATAAACCGAGGGCAAACGATGGCAGGTTGCCTTGATTGCAGATGTAACTGCAGTATATACAGCAGTGTCCGCTCCTCTCCCTGGTATGCTAGGAGAAGCCAACTGCTTTATATCCATTTGTCTGCCTAGGATGGGGGGTATCCCAGCAGTCAATGGTAAAGGGGAGCGTCTCCTCCTCTACATTGGAATCATTGACATCCTGCAGTCGTACAGGTAAGCGCTCACGTGACTATGGCACCACACAGCTATCTAAGGCCCCGATCACACCGGGACACGTCGCTAAAGGCGCGGCCGCTTCAAAAGCGCGTTGATAAACCCCCGATCACACCGAGATGCGTTGCCTGTGCCGAAGAGAACGGATGCCTGGGCCAACTGTCACATTGCCGAACAGCGCGACTCCGCGCCTTGCGCTGAGAAATTAAGGATATTGGAACTTTTCTGCGCGTCCAAACAACGCTAAAACAAACATGAAGCACGGCACCATAAAAAAGTGCATGTCAGTCTCGCCGTACCATAGGAAAACAAGCTAGCGACGCGTTTCTAGCGACGCGTCTCGGTGTGATCGGGCCCTAATAGGACATTTATGGCTTCACTATTATAATTATATCATATAGTCATATCATATAGGCAAACTGTGATGACACATTATTTTGTAACCATAGGGATGTGATGTACAGTAGGTATCCATTATATTATAAACCCCTGCAGGGCGATGCAGAGCTAGCTTTGAAGATACATATGGGGTTGAACACAGCTGAACACATGCAGAATTAATTAGATAGTACTCCTCCTGCATCGCGACAATATCATTTGAGACCGTGCATTAATAAGGCTCCCTTGGCGCAAGTCTACAGGCATTTTGCACGTTGATATTTTCCCATGACCCTAATACATAAATCCATCTGTTTGACTAGGCTCATCAAGAAACTAGAACACACGTGGAAGGCTTTGGTTCACGATGGGGTGAGTTTCACTTTAAATAGCACACATTACACTGACAGCCAAGACATTGTGCACAGACAGGATAGATTGGATGGATGTGTATGTTTAGCAAAGACACACACACACACACACACACACACACACAGAGAGAGAGACACACTGACATGTCAGTGTATGGCAGCATTCAGTACACACTGTAACACGTCTAATATTAATATAGATCCACATACATTTGGCAAGCCTGTGTTACTGGACTGTCTCACATACTGTGTATACTGTACACTCAAATGTGTCGTTGTGAGAGTACCAGGCTTAGTCTTTTACAATTAGGATACATTTGGGACATGTTTATATAAGCGACCATGAATGCTAGCATTAAGGAGCTGGTAGGATTGAGGGATCTTGCTCAAGGTTGCTTATAGGTAGGCTGGACAATGGGCATGTTAGGGATCAAACCCAGGTCTTTTCGGCGGTGACCCTAATCTCTAGCCTAGACCATCCAAGTGTTTTTCTGCTAATTTAAATTAGAGATGTGTTATCATGTATCGTGTTACTTAGTACATGTGATGGTTATATTGGGATTTCCACAATCATTATGGTGTAATGAAAACATAAGTCATTGTTCACCGTGGCTAATATGTTTGGACCTTATAGCTGTCAAGATGACTGTATTCCTGTAGCTCTAACAAGATGTTAAATCATGTGCCCCTGAGGAAATAAGCATTTATTAAGCAAACTTTCATTGTTCTTTAAGTACTCATTCAGCATTCTTTAAGTACTCATTAAGCATACTCGAAGCTTTCCCAATACAATCGTGAAGCATTCCACTTCTTGCTTTTGGCAGAGGTGTGCTTGTATGTTTTGTTAGACTGAGAAGTCTAACGTAAGAAAGCGTCCTCCTCTGTTTGGCCTACATGTACACAGTACCAGTGGCAGGCTGCTCCTAATATAGAATAGTTCTTCTCTCTTTCTGTCTGTCACTCTGTTTTTTTCTCTCTAATCGCACACCATCACTCCCACTCTCTCTCTCTCACACTTTCCTCTCTCTCCCGCAGACACACAATATGTGTGCCATGGCAACTCTGTAATAGCCTCTGCCTGGTGTGCGTCACAGTCGCTGGTCACAAGGGGACCCGACTCTTGACACTTTTTGAGACGAAGTTGAGCGGCAAATCCACATACATTGTGCTCTTGCTAGTGAATATGCTGGATACATGGATAAATGCTGTATGACATTCATCCTGACGTCTCTTGCTGGACGTCAAGAGCTTCTGTGACGTCTTTCACAGAAGATAAAAGCATCTGCCTGGAGACGAGCTCATTGACTCGGTTGTGTATCAGCAGGGTCGGTGGACTGCCCAAATTGTCGTTTGCTTTAATAATTTCTAGTTTTGTTTGTTTTCTTTTTGCTTTTCTCTAATCTCTCATCAAGTTGCAATATATTTGTCTCTCCCTCCGTCCTCTCGTGAGTCTGAACCAAACACCAAGTGTCATCTGTCAGTCGGGTGGCAGCACGGCCTTAGCCTGCAGGGACATGAATAATGCAGCGATTACATTAGTCTGTGGCCTGGCCAGTCTGTGTCAGGCTCTTTACTTGTCTGTTGTGTTGGCCCACAGAGAAGCATCGCTGAAATGGGACAATGTGGGATTCATAAATAAATAGATGACTTCAAATGACTATGGTCCCAAGTGCTTTCTATGGGTCAGCAGAATAACCAGATCAGAAAAAACAGAGCAGAATCAGATTAGAATGAGATTATTCAAAGTGTCCCAGAACTGTGAATTTAATGAAGATGAATCGATGTGAAGAACACTCTGGATTGATCCTGTTTCCCTCATACCTGTCTCTTTCTCTCTCCCATTCTCAGGACACGGTGTCCGTTCATCGGCCTGGCTTCTATGCAGACAGGTTCTTCAAGTTCATGAGCAACATGGTTTTCAAGAAGAGTTCCTGTGAGTTCGTGCAGAGCAAGCAACGCTGCCTTACATAGTCACATAGTCTGTGTCAGGACTGAAATGCCAGGCCTTTTTGTCCTTTTTATGGCCGAGCTCCGCCCGGAAAATGAGATTACTGAATACCTTATTAGGTTCTGCTTAATGCCATGTGTGAGACATACAGCCGTTGGATTCTCAGACAAGAAAACAGAGAATCACAGCATTCCCCTGTCTGATACCTGTACTGACTGACCTTTCACCCCTGTCACAGGGAACCCTTGTTACCCGGGTCTTAGGGATGTTCACGTTCTGCGCTCATATTAGAGTTTTGAATAGGCCTGACGTCCAAGGAACCTCAGAGATGTTTGGTCCTCTCATTGAAAGGACAGCAGCCCTGTTATTACTCACATTGCTAACACATTAGTTACAAACCACGCGTGTTCTCGCCCCAGAGCTCCTTATCACATAATAATAAGCCACGTCCCTGTGTTTATTCTCCCAGTGCTTTGTGTCACCCCTTCAGCACTGAAGTCGTCCCCTTCCAAGAAGGGCCGCGTGTCGCTAACGGTGCCCAAGTACCCGGGTCCTGGGGCAGCCTGGTCCGCCTGCCAGCTGCCCTGTGAGAGAGACGAGAACATCTACGATCTGAGAGGAGCCCGCAGCTTCCCGACACTGGAGGACGAGGGTACGCGCGCACACACACATACAGTGTGTACTGTATATACTCTACTTTATATTGGTAATTGTTTTTTTTTTTTTGGTGGGTCAGTAATGCACACTGAGCAGATCCCTGTAAAATGGTCAGTGTGAGCCACTGTAATGTCCTTGGGGGGGGGGGGGGGGGGGGGCGGGCGCGGGGTTTGTGGGTGCCGTTGATT